>PGFW01029183.1:73232-83942 GCA_003123925.1 Haematobia irritans | reverse complement strand
CAGAGATAATTTTACAAAATTTTCTATAGCATAGACATTTTTTGGTAAAGTTTCCCATAGCAAAGGAATTTTGACAAAATTTTCTATAGCAAGGACATTTTAACAAAATTTCTTGACAAGATTTCGTTGATATGAATAGTTTTTTGTCAACATTTCTTTAAAATAGGAAATTTTGTCGAAATCTCTTTTCTGTAGCAAATATTGTAAGAATTTCTTTGCAATAGGAAAATTTTTTAAAAAATTTTGCTATAGAAAATAATGTCAAAACTTCTTTGCTATAGGAAATTTTTGTCACAATTTCGTTGCTGTAAGAAATTTTGTCTAAATTTCGATATCATAGACAATTTTGTCAAAATTTCTTTGTTTTGGGAATTTTTTAAAAAAAATTTTTGCTATAGGAAATGTTGTCAATATTTCTTTTCTGTAAACAATTTTGTCAAAATGTCTTTCTTAAGGGAAATTCTGTTAAAATGAATTTACTATAAGAATTTTCGTCCATATTTTCTTTCAGTGTCCCTTTCAACTAATGTCCTCTTTCCAAGTTGATTATATCCTCAATATGAGTTCGTTATACATTGTTGTTAGTCTTTGTTGTTGTTGTTGTTGTTGTTGGTTTTCGAGTTTCTGATGATGTGGTTGTTTTTGCTGTTATTTATAAGATGTTGCCTATGATAATAATTACAATTCTTAAGTGTTTCCATAAAAGTACACAAGATATCACCTCCAAAGTGCACTGTATCGATGTGCTACGAAAAAACAAACGCTAGCCAGTTCATATGTTCGGCTTTTGGATGTTGGGTTAGTTATGTGTTCATGCCAAGCCTCCTTTAAGAAAAATGTGGAATCTCATTAAGAGCCGATAATGATTTTAGAATTCTTGGAAATTTTTCAAGTGCTGTAAATCATGCAAAGTATCTGATTAAGAATACAGGGATTATTGTAGATGGATGACCTAAGGATTTTTGGGGAAATTTTAAAAATATTTTTAAAAATGTTTTACTCTTTTCGAAGCTTATGTACCTCCACCATGGATTGCCGTAAGAAACTTCGACTGAAGACTTGGTCATCCACAATCGAATTACTTGGTCGCGGTAAACAACTTAGCCGATGGCAGGTATCTTTAAAAACTTTTTTAACACCGTCTTCTCAATTGTAAGTAAGGTCCATACGGGGTAATATATTAAACAAAACAAGGCCGATTAAATATTGTACCTATAATTAAGTTTGACAAAAATTAACAATAAAATTTTTGACAAAATTTTCTTTGAATAAAATTTTTTGCCAAATTTTCATATAGAGAATACAATTTTTGACAAAATTTTTCTACAGAAATAAAATTTTTCACAAAATTCTCTATAGAAATAAAATTTTAACAAATTTTCTATAGTAATAAAATTTTGACAAAAATTTTCTTATGGAAAATAAAAATTTTAACAAAATTTTTCTATAGAAATAGAATTTTGACAAAAATTTTCTTATAGAAATAAAATGTTGACAAAATTTTCTATAGAAATAAAATTTTTGACAAAGGTTCTACCGAAATTAAAATTTTGGACAAATTTTCTACAGAAATAAAATTAGTTTGACAAAAATTTTCTACAGAAAAAACAATTTTTTTGACACAAATTTTCATATAGCGAATAAAGTCTTAAAAAAATTTTGCATAATAATAACTATTTTTGACAAAAATTTTCTATAGTAAATAATTATTTTGACAAAATTTTCTATAGAAAATAACAATTTTGCACAAAAATTTTTTACAGAAATCAAAAATATTTGACAAGAATTTTTAATAGTAATAAAATTTTGACAAAATTTCCTACAGAAATAAAATTTTTGACAAAATTTTAGTATAGTAAATTAAAATGTTGAACAAAAAATTTTCTATAGTAGTAACATTTGACAAAATTTTCTATAGAAATACATTTTGACAAAATTTTCCTATAGAAAATAAAATCTTTAACAAAATTTTTCTATAGAAATAGAATTTTGACAAAATTTTCTATAGAAATAAAATGTTAGACAAAATTTTCTTTTAGAAATAAAATTTTTGACAAAGTTTTCTACCGAAATAAAAATTTTTGACAAAATTTTCTAACAGAAATAAAATGTTGACAAAATTTTCTACAGAAAAAAAATTTTTTGACAAAATTTTCTATAGGAATCAAAGTTCTTAAAAAAATTTGCATAATAATAATATTTTTGACAATAATTTTCTATAGTAATACATCATTTTACCAAAATTTTCTATAGGAAATAAAATTTTGACAAAATTTTTTACTAGAAATAAAATATTTGACAAATTTTTAATACGTAATAAAATTTTGACAAAATTTCTTACAAGAAATAAAATTTTGACAAAATTTGTATATAATAAAATGTTGACAAAAATTTCTATTAGAAATAAAATCCTTGGACCAAAAAAATTTTTGTATAGTAATAAAATGTTGACAAAATTTTCTATAGTTAGTAACATTTGACAAAATTTTTCTATAGAAATAACATTTTGACAAAATTTTCTTTAAAAATAAAATTTTGACAAAATTTACCTACGGAAAATGCAAATTTTTGACAAAATTTTCTAACAGAAATAAAATTTCTGACAAAAATTTTCTACAGAAATAATATTTTTGACAAAATTGTTCTATAAGAAATAAAATTTTTTGACAAAATTTTCTATAGAAATTAAAAATCTTGACAAAATTGTGTATTAGTAATAAAATTTTGACAAAATTTTCCTCTATTAGAAATAAAATTTTAACAAAATTTTCTATAAGAAATAAAAATCCTTGAAAAAATTTGTATAGTAATAAAACTGTTGGGACAAAGGTTTTCTATTGTAATAAAATGTTGACAAAATTTTGTATAGTAATAAATTCTTGACACAAAATTTTCTATAGAAAATAAAATCTTGAAAACAAATTGCTTATAGTATAAAAACGTTGACAAAGTTTTCTATAGAAATTAAAATTTTGACAACTTTTCTATAGAAATAAAATTTGACAAAATTTTCTATAGAAATTAAATTTTGGAGAAAAAATATGTTTATACGAAAATAAAATTCTTGACCAAAAATTGCTCTATAGAAATAAAAAAATTTACATCTTTTTTGTTTTTGTCTATTGTTGGTTTTGTTCTTTAAGCCATTGTTGTTGTTTTTATATTGCAGCTTAACAACCATACCATTGACGTAAACTACAAGTGTAGCTTAACCAAACAGGAGGAAATTTCGCAAAATATTTCTATAGAAATAAATTTTGAACAAAATTTTCTTTACAGAGATAAAATTTTGGTTAGATTATTTTTGGGGCATCGCGTTATGTATAACTTCATAGGACCGATATGAACCAATTTTGGCCATGGTTGTTAGGCGGCACTATACTTAGCGCTATATACCAAATTTCACCACGTACCGCAAATTTCAAACGAATCGGGATGAATGTGACTCATTCATGAAGCTCGGAGGTCAAATCTGCAGATCGATTTTATAATGGCGGGCTACATATAATTTATGGACCGATATGCGACCTATTCCCTGCATGGTTCTTTTTTTTTAGAGGACCATATGCTTAACAACCATGTACCAGATTTCGCTGGATCGAATTACAATTTGGCTCCGCAAGGCCAAATCTGGGCGAATCGGTTTATACGGGGAGCCTACTATATAATTATGGATACGATGTGGTACCAATTTTTGTTATGATTGTATAGCAGCATCATATCGCTGACACCGTGTACTAAATTTCAGTCCCGTGATCGTACGAAATTTGCTCCTCTAAAGTGTCTCCGGAGCGTTCTAAATCTGGGTATCGGTTTATATGGGGCTCTATATTATAATTAGGAACCGATGTGGACCAATTTTGCATGTTATAAAGACCATATATTAACACCATGCATCAAAATTTCAACCGGATTTCGACCATTGAATTTTGGTCATTCCAAGGGGCATCCGGGAGGTCAAATCTGCGTACGCGGAATGGCGGCACATATAATACTGACCGATATGGACCAATTCCTGCATGGTTGTTAGTAGATCATATGATGAATCACACTCGTACCAAATTTCTAACTCGAATCAGTATATAATTGCTCATCTTAGGCCCGGAGTCAAACTGGGTATCGAAGTGGGCTAAAAATATTAAGACCGATGTTGAACTCCCAATTTGCCATGGTTGTTTGTGAACCAATTATACTACACACCATTACCAAATTTCAGCCGGATCGGATAATATTGCTTCTCTTAGAGGACCGCAAGCCAAATCGGGACCTGGTATAGGCCATATATAATTATGGACGGAGCTGGTGGACCAAATTTTTGCAAGGTGTGTTATAGACCATATACTAACACCGTGCGACCAATATCAACCGACCGAGAAAGCCTCTAGGGTCAACGCAAACCAAAGCATGCATATCATATTAAATATAATTATTAATCGACATAATAAACACTAAAAAAAAAAAATAAAAAATTCATGAAAATATTTTTGTTGCTTAGTGTCTTCATTCGATAGTAGTAAGTAAAGACCCATATGGATTTTGCTCTTAGTTTTTTGTTTAGCTGTCGTGCTCCCTTTTTGTTTTTGTCCATAATTAGGTAAAGTTCTGTTTAGTTCGGATCCCAACACAGTATTTGTTGTTTTTTTTTTCGGTAATGCCTTGGTTAATGTTTCAATCTGTTTGGCTTTGAGTCATATGCAGATATGTGGACAAAGGATGAAGGTTTTATTTCCTACTATTATTATGAAAGATTACTGCCTCTGCCTCTGCTCCATTCGATATCCGGTAATGTCCTATAGAGGCATTTCATGGATAGCCAGTCAGCCTAAGGTCCTCAAATAAGCTTACCTTGTGATTGTGTTGTGTTTGTGTGGGGTTTGGTTGTTTTAGATCATAAATCAACAATTATGATTGCCATTTTCAAATCGATATGAAGGCAATCTATAATTAATAATAATTTTATTGAATAGTTATTGCAATTTAAACACAATTTAAAATAACTCTAATCTTGGTTGAAAATATTTTTAATTGCAGATTATGGAGAGCGACGAAATGTGCCCTAAAAACTCAAGGAATTTTTGAATTGGGGATTTGTATGGGTAAGAACATTTTGGCAGGATTCATTGTCATGTTTTATAATAATTTAAGATATGCCAATGCGATTCATTTAATAACAGAAAAGTTTAACACCTGGTAACACAATGGATATTAAGCACTAAAATTTTCCAGAGGCTGATTACAGCCAGCTGATGGGACCTACATATGATGGCTTTCATTGCACTGTTATAGCCAGCACTCAAATAATTGCGCAATATTTAGAATTGTTAAAAAAAGGTAAAACATATTAAAGGTTTTTCCTTTATTGCGCAATATTGCATATACTTATTTAACGGCATCCTTAGAAAAGCGAAAAGTCTACCATTGTTGAGAAAAATGACGAAAAAATTCCAACACCTTCGAATAGCTGAAGACCACCTAGTTGACGAGTGCGCCCATGGTGCCCTTAATGCCAATATTGCATATAACTTATTTAAAAACCGTGCGCTTTCTTAGTTTCAAAAAAAAAAAACATTTTGGGCCTCACACGTCTATTTATTTTTTTCATCGAGAAGAAACGCGAAAGGCAGCTACCGTTGGAGAAAGATGAAAAAAATCAACCACCCTCGAATTGCGAAAACACCAGTGATGAGTTGCGGCCCATTCGGTCGTTATAGCCCTACGAATAATGGCAATCTACATGGACGCCCAACGCTGAAACTATTCCGCGAGCAATGTTCAACGCGTACTGCTGCAATTCCGGGACTATTGCGTTCTGATTTTCACTTTGAAGACGATTAAAGAAAACCCGGACCCCCACCTGGCGATAGAAAGATTTGTTTCCATTTAAAACGGTACTCGTTTAACAATCTCTTCATCTTAGCCGATGATTAAGTTTCGTTACCCCATCCAACAGCTTTCTCCCAGCGCGTCTTCCTTTTCGCTAACGCTGGGGGAACGATTTTCAGTGGATGTGGAGGTTATAGTGTGGTAGAGAGGTTAAGGGGCTCCTTCCAGGACGCACAGTGTAGGAGGACATGTCACCTACTGCCTCAGGACATATCTGTGTCGAATAATAGAATGCGAAAGATAGTGTAAAAAGGTGAAATTTTCGGGGAAGGGTGAAACGCATCAAGGTCTATTGCCGGACTATTGATTTGATTTCACTTTGAAATGAAGATGAAAACTTCCGACCAGCAATTGGCGATGAAAAAAGTGTTTACCATTTAAACGGACTGAGTAACGGCTTTTTCCCAGCGCGACTTCTTTTTCGTAACCGCTTATGGGACGAATTTCAGTCTGGAATGTGGTGGTTTATATGGTGTAGACAGGTTAAGCCCTCTCCAGGACAACACTGAGTGAGGACCGGTCACCTACTGCTCAGAACCATATCTGCTGCCCGAATAGAAGAAGCCGTTAAATAGGGTGAAATTTTGGAGAGAAGATGTTGAACCAACGGCCCACAGGCACTGATTTTATAAGTTTAAAGAGATAAATTTTAAATTGCAATTGGGAGAAAAAAGCCGACCCCACTTGGCTAGAAGAAAAAATCTGTCTCTTCTCAACATGAAAACGCGACTGGTCAACACCCTCGAAACACATATCTGGTCGATATGATCATTGCCGCCACGCCATTTTCTAGATGGGTTTCGGCGTCTCCAGTGACAACAGTTAGGAAGGGGACACATACGGTTGACAACTCGTTGGCTAGAATTCAACAAAATGGTAAATTTTTTTCTCGTGTGGTAGATTGGTAAAATTCTTGATGCTAGATTTTGTAAAAAATATTCCTCTTCAACTAAGAAGATTATTCTTCATTTTTTAGAATAATATTTTGAAAAAATTTTCTATAAAAAATAATACGAAATAAAATTTTTGGACCAAAAGTTTCTATACAAATTAAAATTTTCTAGACCACATTTTCTACAAGAAAATAAAATATTGAACAAAATTTTCTATTATAAGATAAAAATTTTACACAAATTTTCTATAGAAATAAAATTTTGACAAAATTTTCTATAGAAATAAAATTATGACAAAATTTTCTATAGAAATAAAATTATGACAAAATTTTCCATAGAAATAAAATTTTGACAAAATTTTCGTATTAGAAATAATATTTCTGACAAAATTTCTGCTAGAAATTAGGAATTTTGACAAAATTTTCATATTACACAATAATATTTTGCGCAAAAATTTTCCGTAGCAAATAAAGTTTCTATTAGAAGGTACAATTTTTCTGGACAAAACTTCTACAGAAATAAAATTTTGACCAAAATTTTCTTATAGAAATACAATTTTTTGACAAAATTTTTTATTAGAAATAAAATTGCTGAAAATTTTCTACAGAAATAAAATTTTGACAAAATTTTTCTATTGAAAAAAAAAAATTATCAAAAATTTTCTATAGAAATTAAAATTCTGTCTAAAAACTTTTCTACTTAAAAAAAAAATTATGACTTTTGTATAGAAATAAAATTTTGACAAAAATTTTCCGCTAGAAATAAAAATTTTGACAAAATTTTCCGTAGCAAATAAAATTTTGGCAATCAAATTTCTAAAAAAACAGACGTATCAATCACTCTCTACATTTTTTGAATTATTTTTCCTAAAATACTTTAATATCCCCGCTCGCAAGACTAACCGATTGTTAAGTCGATAATATTGGAGAATAAAGTTAACAAGTAAATCAAAAATCGTAAAAAGGATTTTTTATTAAAGGACCTCACGCCCAAAATAATAATAAAATAAATTTTGACAAATTTTTCTACAGAAATAAAATTTTGTCAAATTTCAATAGAAATAAAATGTTGACAACAAAATTTTCAATTAGAATATAAAATTTTGACAAATCTTTCTATAGGAGCATAAAATCTTAATAATCATTTATCTGCTAGAAATAAAATTTTCTGTAAAAATAAAATTTCTGACGAAATTTTTCTATTAGAAATTAAATCTTCTGACAAAATTTTTCCCTGTAAAAATCAAATTTTGGAAAAATTCATCAATAGAATATAAAATTTTAATAAAATTATCTGTAGAAATTAAATCTTTGATAAAATTTGTAAAAAATTTTAGAAATAAAATTTTTGAAAATTAATTGTCAAAAATTGTTTTCAATTATTATAGAAGATAAATATATTAATAAAATTTTCTATAAAAAAAATAAAATTTGACCAAAATTTTCGTATAGCAAGAAAACTTTTGACAAAATTTTACTACTAGCAAGTAAAAAATTTTCTGTACAAAATTTTCTCAGCAAATAAAAATTTTTTTCACGAAAATTTTCTATTAGCAAATTAAAATTTGACAAAATTTTCGCATAAAAAAAAAACTTATGACAAAATTTTCTATAGAAATAAAATTTTTCTGGACAAACTTCTCTTACAGAAATAAAATTTTTGACAAAATTATTTATAGAAATACAATTTTGATAAAATTTGTATAGAATAAAATTTTGAACCAAAATTTCACATAGAAATAAAAATTGCTCAAACAAAAAATGTCTACAGAAAATAAAACAAATTTCTGTAGAAATAAAATTTTGACAAAATTTTTCTATAAAAAATTTACAAAATTTTCTATAGCAAATAATATTATTATCTATTTACTATAGAAATAAAATAATTCTGCTCACAAATTTTTTACAGAAATTTTTTTTACAAAATTATCTATAAGCAAATAAAATTTTGAACAAAATTTGTATAGAAATAAAATTTGTAACAAAATTTGTATAGAAATAAAAATTTTGAACAAAATTTTTCCATAGAAATAACAATTTAAAAAAAAAATGTTACAAAAAAATTTAAAATTTTTGATAAAATTTTCCATAGAAATAAAATTTAAAACAAAAAAATCTACAAACATTAAAATGTTTGACAAAATTTTCTGTAGAAATAAAATTTTTGCCCAAAATTTTCTTTATAGAAAACAAGTTGACAAAAATCTGTAGAAATTAAATCTTTGACAAAATTTGTATAAAATAAAATTTTGAAAAAATTTTCTATAGAAATAAAATTTTGCCAAATTTCCCATAAAATTCAAATTTTTGATAAAAAATTTCTTAAAATAATAAAACTTTTGACAAAATTTTCTACCACAAATAAAATTTGACAATATTTCTATAGAAATAAATTTTAATAAAATTTTCTATGCAAATAAAATTGTAACAATATTTTCTATAGGAAATAAAAATTTTTAACAAAATTTTCTATAGATATAAAATTGTTGACAAAATTATCTATAACGAAAATAAATGCTAATAAAATTTTCTGTAGAAATTAAATCTTTGACAAAACTTGTATAAAAATAAATTTTTAAAAAAAAATTTTCTAGAGAAAAAAATTTTTTGAAAAAATTTCTGTTGTTAATGAAATTTGACTTTCCCATAAACATGAAATTTTGACAAAATTTTCCCTCAAAATCAGATGGTTTTTTAAATTAAAGGATATGTTTGGTAAGATATTTTTCTTAAAATTTTGTAGGATTTATTGCGGATTAAAGCAAGGTAAAATCTAAAAACCCTAATCCATTAATCCTAACCTAAAGAAGACTGACTTATTTCTGGTGTCAAACTTTATTGATTTAATGGAGATTGATATGCTACATTTTTATCCTCTTATTTAGAGCGTGAAACCTCCTTAGTTTCCTTAATTTTTAAAATTTTTAAACATAAATTATATATTAAAATATTTATCTGTATCCAATTCATTAACATTTTCTTTATTTTTATAAAAAGCCGAAAACGCATTATTTATGGAAATCTCTCGTTGTCTCTTCATCAGCACAACCACTTGATCTTTAATTTATCGTTATGCTTGAAATATAAATAAGTGTCTATAGTTGTATATGCATATACATACATAAATTAATTTAATTTATCAAGTTTTAAAAGAACAAAAATAAAAAAAAAATAGTATACCACATACAATTTCGAAGCATACATATCACTATTATCAAAATTAAAGGCAAGAATGGAAATGAACAAGAGAATTTCTTAAGACAGAAAACAATATTATACGATTCACAAGTCTAACACTTCAGTTATTCCCCCTCGAAAAAGAGAGGATAAGAACGGTCATGCCATGAATGTCGATGAAAGGACGACAAGAGATGGGCCGGCGGCACACACAAACAAATATTGACTTGCTTAGGTGAGGTTAGTAATTATTGGCATTGCTATTTACCTTATCCAATATTTAATAGGAATTTAGTTTTAAGCAACTAAACCATGGTAAAAAGCATTATCATTATAAGCTTTATGAGCATGGGTCCACTTTCTAGGAAATTGGTTACAAAATGTTTGCAGTTTTTAAGGAAAATTTTCTAAAATAATATTAAGTTTAAATTCTAAAATTGATTAAAATTAAATTAAATGCGAAATTATGAAAAAACTATTTATTTTTCTTTTCATATATTTTATTATTTTTTATTAAATTTATTTTTTTATATATTTTTTTTAAGTCAACATATTTGCCCTTTCCTTTCTGCACAAGTAATAATTCAAAGAATACATTTTTAACATTTCAAATTATTTAAATAAATTCTTTGTATTTAGTTTAACTAGGGTATTGTGAAATTTGCGCCCATTTTCTGGAATATGCCTCTGTTGAAATCACAACAGAAAAATCAAAGAATCCCAAACAAAGTCAACTGATTTATGAAGTATAATTACAA
>PGFW01029175.1:15942-26357 GCA_003123925.1 Haematobia irritans | reverse complement strand
ATTGGACGCTGTTCCCAATTAATCAGTGATGTTGGTGTCTGGGTGGCATTGTGGCGTTTTCTTGGTTCACTAATCGATTTATTAGATATCAACTGGTTTGTACAAGAGCACACTTGGGTTGTTGGTTCTGCCTCATCTCCTTGGGGAGGTTTCCTTAGACCTTGATGTACTATCACCACATCCAATTTATCACAAACATCTTCGATTTTATTGTCGATTCTTTTCTGACCAACCCCGTTCTGCTCCGGGTTTTTTACGGATTTAACTATTAGTTGTTGTTGGAATTGAAATGCTCGATTGTCGTGATAAGTTTTATATTCATCATCTGCGTGGGCAGTTAATAATTGGTCCATCACCACTGCGCCTACTCGCTATGTGTTATAGTTGAGTGACTAATACTGCTCCAGCTGAAATGTTGTTGGCGTGGGAACCTTGCTGTTGTGTTTGTGTCTGTTGTTCTTCGGGGGCAAACTGCTAATCTCCGCGGTGGGCATCTCGAGGTTTAGAATTATGACGATAAATCCATACTTGCATTAATATGGCCAAGTCCAAGCTCACCTGTAATAGTACATAAAAGTTAAGTTGGTAGGGAAATATCTCTTCAGCGGTTTTATGGTAAACGAAAATAAAAGAAAGACTGTGATAATGATTTTACAAAAAATTATTTTAGGTTTGAAAGTAGGTACATCCTGGCCTTTGGAAGGTGCATTCCGGCATCGAAATGATCCAAATCTTATAAACTCGAATTTTCTATCGGTAAAAAATTAACAGAATTGAACACTTTTATGAATTTTCAAAGTCATACGAATTGAAGGAACAAGAGAAACGTTGAAATTACAATGATGTCATAGCATGGTCGAGTTTTTCGATTTTTTCAATTTTTAAAATTTGGATAAGTCCACCTTCGACTTTTGTAAAGATTTAGCTTTCGACTGTGTCAATATTTTAAAGAACCGCGTTTGTTGATAAAGCAAAATGTCAAGCATTCAACGTTAGTTACGCGCAGAAAAACAAACAATTTGGTGAAATTTGTGAGTGCTTTATGATGGTTTCAATACGCAACGTGAATATTCACAAACGTTTAAGGAGTGATATGACGCAAGAGACCTTTATAAAATTCTTTTTCAATGGTGGGTTGATAAAACAACATTGCTGACCGAAAATATTTGTGCTAAAAAGAGTGAACACATTTATGTTAAAAAAGATTGGTTTGAAGTTTCTGTATACATCTATGAACAAATCTTAACTTATAAGGCCAAGGACCAAAACGTCGACCCAACAATCTTTTACCGGAGAAAAATGTTTACAGTTTTTCGGTAACAATTAGACAACTTAGATTTAATCTTAAAATAGATGGATTTGATATAGACCAACATGACTCACCTGTAGAGTTCCGCATATCCAAAAATTGGGACGGCGGCTTTTCTAGCAATAAAGTAACCAGTCTTAAACATATCCCCCAGGGTCCACATTAATACCATATGGATACTCATCCCATATGTCGATTTATTTTTGAAATTTCGAATAAACTGTGGTGCTCCTAAAAACATTGTATATATTTTAATTTGTTCATAAAATTAATTCGCAGGGTAAACCGGATAAAATCTCATTTATACATTTGTTTCAATAAAACACAAATATATTGCATATTTTGGAAAAATAGCAAATTAATTTTATATATACAATGTATGTTATATACAAGGAAATAATTTAAATATATTTTTAAAGGGTGATTTTTAAGAGCTATAGAAAAATTAACATAGCCACGAAAAAAATAGCAAAAGGCGTTGAATAGCACAATATGGGCGCCAATTGAGCGTCCCGAACGTGAAGTAAAAATGTTCACAGAACTCGCCTCTCAAATAACTCCATTGTTACGCTTCCTGTATGGCATGTGGCACCGTCTTGTTGGATATCATCTCATCATCTCATGGTAGTGCTCACCATTCACACTTACATTACGATTCAGATCATCTTTGCAGATGTACGGTCTAATGATGCCACCCCATAATCCGCACCACACTGTGAGCTTTTTCTCCGATTGCATTGTGACTTCTGCAATGCTTTCTGCTGATTTTCCACACGCATTTTGAAATAAGCTCATGGTTAAATTATATGCCAAACTGAAAATGTTTGACAAATGAACAAAAACACGAAAAAGTGCATCCAGCAACTTAAACCCGTGTTGCCATAAATAGTAATAAGATAAAAATCACTCCTTTATAAATGACCCTTTTTTTGGCAAATTAGTTTGAAAATGAATCTGGTTAAACCCAGGAATGTACATCAGATAAAACAAACTGATTATGACAAACCTAAACATGGCTTCCGTAAATACGGCTACAAAACCCACGATCTCCATAAACCATTCTATGCGAGAGCATTAGATACGTTATTGCAGCGCCAACAGCCCAAACAACCAGCATGAAATCCAAATATGACTGAAAATCTGTCCAATTCCAGAAGTATTTTAGGTCGAGATCTGAAATAAAATTTTTCACATTTTTCTTAGAGAAACTTTTTATATTGCTGCATTTGTATTTATATTACCACTTAAATAATGCCGCGACCGCGACCGCTTCAATGGTCCAGCTTCAGTGGATATGGATACTGATCCCGCGGTATTCGTATCCGTCAACATTGTTTTGGGTAGTCGGAGTTCATCATTTGCTGAAAAATTTGCCATACGTTAGAATTTCAATTAAAACTGTTATGTACTCTAGGCCTCCAGTCATTGCAATTAAAGACAAACAACCCATGTATTAAAGAAGTTCATATTGCCGTCAATTTTTCATTAAATTACAATGTATTTACTAATCATGGCCTATAGAAAATCCAGTCTTAAATTTAGAGTAGACACCTGAAGCAGGCCTGGTTTAAGAAGCTATTGTGAAACTATTTTTATATCTCTCGTATCCTATGACGCACAAATAAAATATTCAGCATTACTGAGGTGGGATAACCACCGCTGAAAAACTTTTCGGTCGAAGCATGAATCGAACCAGCGACGCTTGTGATGCAAGCGGGCATGCTAACCCAAAGTTTGTGAGTTTATAATGATTACATTTACTAAACTTATTGCAAATCACATTAGTTAATACCCTGAACATTCTGTAAATTAGGATAATAAGTCTACTTTATTTCCGTATATCATTTGTGTAAGAAATTTTTTTGCCCTAATTTTGATTTGCTCTTCCATAGGGTCATTAGGACACGAGACTACCTTAGGTATGTATATAGAATTTCGAACAAAGAACAATGAAGCTTCATGTCTGTATACAAGAAAAGAAATAGATTTTAGTTTCTTTACTAATTTATAAAAATTAATAACATAATTAATGTTGTAATTTTACAAAATAGCACATTTCTAGCGCCAATCTTAATCCTACAATAAGAACCTCGGTCCCGCCCCAATCTGCAACACGATATCAAATGTAACATCAACAATACAAGACCTATAAGGCGCGTTCCTGCAAGCATCGCATTAACCCGTTTCACTTGACGCATAAATGTATCATTAGCGAACATTGGTCACATTCATCACAACCGCTTTTGTCACAGAAGCGGAAGCTCATATTCGTTTTGAAAACCTTAAGAAAAGAATATTAAGAGAAAAAAATAGAATTAAAAATAAGAAAATGCAAAGACTTATAAGGCATTTTAAAAATATTCCTCCCATGGACATTTCCAATGCTTCATTAGAGATAGACAAAAATTAGGCGAACATGTAGCAACAATTCAAGATCTGAGGCAATATATACCCACTTTTCATTGCCTATTGAAGGAAATGATTAGTACCCTCCTACAAGGTGTAAATTATACCATATTTTTTGGAGCAAATATGATGTGATGTAAAGCCATCATTCATGATCACCTTAGGTTAGGTTAGTTAGGTTTACGGTGGCAAGCCCGGATGACGGCCACTATTAGACGTAATTCAGTCATGTGTGATAAAAACCACATGGGAACTTTCTCTCCCTTATCACTGAGTGCTGCCCGATTCCATGTTAAGCTCAAGACAAAGGGACCTCCTTTTTATAGCCGAGCCCGAACGGCGTTCCACATTGCAGTGAAACCGAACCTTAGAGAACTTTGAAACCTCAGAAATGTCACCAGCATTTCTGAGTGAGATAATCCACCGCAAAAACTTTTGGTGTCGGTCGAAGCAGATCGAACCCACGACCTTGTGTATGCAGAGGCGGGCGTGCAACCATGTGCCATCACGTGGCTCCGACTCATAAATAAGATAATATATTCGTAGCCTTTGTTTATATGTCCTTCATCTAGCTTTGCATGAAAGTCTTTTTATATTAATTCATCTAGATGGACATAGCCGACATTATTAAACCTAAAAATTAAAAAATTTTCAATTGTATACTGAACGTGACCATCAAGTCAGATATACCCATAAGAATGCATTCCATCATTAAGCTGTTGCCCTGAAACGCAAAAACGCAAAACATTGTTTCATTCCATTGCTTGCGCGCGTTTCCTTTGTATTGGGTCAGAGAAATGGGATCATCAAAATCTTGCCGATCACAATAATTATGTGAGTATAGGTCATTGACGCTATAGGAAGTATAAGAAAACATTAAGTAATTTTTTATTTCAAGTTCAACTTCGTAGGGCATCGAAATTGATACGATTGTGAATAATAAATTGTGTGTCCCCATAACAAGCAAAAAAAGCTAAAATATCTCATGAAACGCATGATATAGTTTAGAGTGGATGAACTTGAAACCTTCTTAATACACATAAATTAACTAAGTAATTACGATTTTGCTAAAATGGGCACATATGATTTTAGATATAACGAGGCAGTTTCGGAAACTCTTAGCCTAGAACAAAAAGCGCGTATAAACAGAAAAAGTTAGAGGTTTTGGAAACTTCCATCCTCTGTTATGAACACATGTTAAATTTTGTTTCGATCTGGAAACTCCCTTCAATATAGAAACAGGTGTTCAAAAAAAGACAATCCGCAATTTTTTTACAATGGAAAAATTAAAATGGCGTGGTGTCATTAAGTAGTTTACATAGAAAAAGGTTTATCCGGGACAGAGAAACTCATATGTTATGTGTGAATGAGTTAGGTGAAAGTGCTCCTTCATAATGCAACAGTAAAAAATTGTTGCTGAAATTTAAACGTGTCCGTACAAGCATTGAAATGAAACCACAGTAGATGGACGGTCCAAAAACAGCAAGACAACAGAATTGTGGCCAAATCATGATATGGTTTTAAATGACCCGACGATAAAAGTGCGTGAAATGCTAATATGGTGGCATCTCAAAGACGATCCATTTAATTGCATGAAGAAGCTACAGATGAAAAGCTTCTGCAAGATGGTGCCGGGCATTGTTAAGCAGTCATGAACTGTGATTGAGACATGGATTACCACTATACTCCCAGAGACAAAAAGAACAATCCAAACAATGGAGCTGAAGCTGGAGGAAGTCCCTCAAAGAGGCAAAAACAAGTCCAATCGCTGTAAGCGTTATGGCAGTACGTTTTTTGACTGTGAAGGATTTTATTGATTGACTACCTGCCAAAAGGGTAAAACATAAATCCAGGTACTATTGCAAACCTTGTTGGATCAAATTAAGATGTACAAATTCGAGAAAAAAAGTCCTGGCTTACACACAAAAAAATAATGTGTTCATCAAAAGACAACGCACCAAGCGCACAAAGAGGTTTTAACAATGGATAAAATCAAACGAATTAAGAGACCGATTGCTTAACACCCAACTTTATTGGTCTTGATTTAGCTCCCCAGTGACTTTACTTGTTCC
This sequence comes from Haematobia irritans, assembly GCA_003123925.1. NCBI lineage: Eukaryota > Metazoa > Arthropoda > Insecta > Diptera > Muscidae > Haematobia > Haematobia irritans. The sequence continues at coordinate 20,570 of PGFW01029175.1, read as the reverse complement.
CGAAAATCGTAAAAAAAAAATCCTTGGCTGGCAAGCCGTTTAACGCTCAAATGAAGATACATTACGCTGTAAACCACTATTTGGAAGAACCTTGAGAAAACTATTTTAATCAAAGGGATTAAATTGCTAGAAACGCTGGACAAGAGTATTGAAAGTTGCAGGAATTAATTGAAAAATAAAATAATTTTGAAAAACTAACAATTTCTCTCTTCCATTGATAGGCAGAGAAAGTTCCGAACCCGCCTCCGTAAAGAATAGTATTCTAAATAGTATAGACATTAAAGACCAACCGCAATAGTTGAGGCGTATTGCAGTACGTTTCCGGTAGGCATATTTTTAAAAATACCTAAACTATTTGTTCTTGTACTCTTGTACACAGTGGCCGAGGAATTAGCTGGCGATAAGTGTCAAATACAATCTGCCGTGTTTTTTATTTTATTTTTATATATTAATTAGAGAAGTAAAAACACTGCCATTGTTATTTAAAAAAAAAAATAGAAAATTTAATAATGCAGAATCCAACGAGTATTGCCGAATCGATTTCGATCAAGTCTCTCACCCTATAATTGTAATCGATCTCGTTTTGAAAATCGATAAATTTGCGTCTTATTGCACACTTATTTACCAAATAAAGTAATTTTGTTAGCATTGCATGCTGCAACCGCGGTAATATTACCAAAACCCTATCGCCGATGGGATGGTATAAATAATTAATTGGGGCAATATTTAAATTTCTTGCTCATTTCCACCCGTATAGGTATTGTCAATCCTTTTGATTAATAGCAAACAAATAAAAAAAGTTTCTCCGCAGTATGCATGCCCAGCTAAGTCACGAAATATAAAAAACAGTGGCAAGTCCCGCATCCCCTGTGTCTTCATAGAGAATGGTATTTCTCTTTTTTGACCTCTAAAAATGTAGGGTTGCCCATGCGAGAATGTTTTCCTATTAAACACGAAATCTAATGCACCTAACATAACTTAGTGACATGCCAAGTTGTGACGTAGTAGAACAAATAGGCAGTAAGAAAATTATGTTCGAGTGAAAAATGCGTAAAAATATATTCGTGGCCACTTTTAATCTTGTGAATAAAAAGCAAAGAGACGCAAAGAATCGAAAGTATTTATTAGAAAATGTATAACACTTCATCTCCATAATATCCCTATTTACAGGTTTATCTAGTTAAAAAATAAATTGACAAAAAGAAGTTTTCATTCCTATGGGAAGTTTGAGTGTAATATATTCAATTTAGATAACATTATAAGAATAATGAATAGATTATATTACTTTTGCAGTGTTCACGTAAGTAGTGTAAGGAACGTATTAACCAAGAAAATAAAAAATGATAAAGTAAAACAACAGCATCCAAATGAGAAAATCAAAAAGATAAAATATGAAATACAATAAACAAACACTTTGGATAGATAGAACAACTAATAATCATCAATATCGTGTAGTAAAGGTGCTATCAAAATTTTGAAAATTTTACAGGAAGGGACAAAAAAACTTAATAATTTGAAATAAGAACCTCTTCTCAAAAACGAAATTATTATCATAATTGCATCCCTGGTTCACATCAAAACACTCCTAAAAAAATACAACAAAACAACTTTGTATTGTCTTCGTTACAGTTGTTTATGACTTACACTTTTTGATGTTAAAACATTTTTTTTTTGACCTTAGCCATCTTTATTGTTCATTTTGGATCCAAGATTTTGATTTTGAGCCCCAAGATTCGGCTTCTTTAAAAAAAACAGTTTTGAGGAACCTCTACAAAAGAAGTTTGTTAGAAGAAACAGAAAAAATCAGTAACAAGTCTGCTGAAAAAGGGAAAGCATCACTTTTTGCTGAAATAGAAGACATTGTCTGGCTATTGTTTTAAGGCCCCCGATTACACTAAACTGGTTTAGCTTGGTGAAAATAAGTAAAATGTCAAACTTAGGGGCTATTGTAGAGACAATTAAACAAATTTTATGTAAATATTCTGTATATTAGCCCAAAAAATCTGAATATTATTCAATTGGGGGATAAACAGCAAACAAAATGTTTGTTATCGGCATTACGGTAGCTGGTAAGTATATCTAGGAACAGCGTCCAATAGCATGCCGTACAAATAGGTTAAGTTGTTGTTGCAACCACAGCTGCCCCAAGCGAACAAATTTTGGCTGTTGCGTTTTTACTGGTAATATGAATCCGCAAGAAGCAACTTGCCACTGCCATCGTTTTACCTCTACCTCACATTGCTGTCATTGTCAATCTTCACAGCATTATCAGAACCGGTGTGCCCGATCGCGTTCCGCAGACCATAAAAAACATGTCGATTTACATCATCAGCAAGCGCTAAATACGAATGAGCGTAGCCTTCGCCGGAAGCATAAGCGATGTACAGGCGATACCCATTTCCATTATAGACGACACTTGAATTTTCCAATGCACAAAATAGAATGCTCCTCTATGGACCACCTTCCAAATACATGTACCAAGTCTTCCCTTGATTCTAGCGATGATCCAAATCATCATCTCCGATTGTCTTCTTCGACAGCTTTGCACGAGATAGCAATAGAAATCGATGCCGCGACAATGACCGAAGATAATAGCACTACAGCCACATCCAATTTTGCTTTCAAGGGGGCCACTGATAACACAATCGCTCCCATTATTCGAGCACCGATTCATGTCGACTCTGATGTAGACAATCATGGGAGACGATTAAAGCGACATTCCTCTCTCATATCAAACACAACTGTTGAGACCGATGAACTATCTAATGAGGATTTAGATGATAAATGTGGCCACCATCATCCAAATTATAATTATCAATTACCCATGAGAGGATATTGTCGATGTTGTGACCATCCGTTGGAGGAAGGAGATCAAAGCCTTGCTATGAGCTTGGTAACACAGCCCAAAAACGAGTGCGTGAAAATAAAGCGAAAGCGTTTTATTGCTGCAGATGATTGCTGCAGCAGTTGTTCCAGGTGTTCCACTTGTTCGTGTTCACATGTCCATACAAGTAGCTGCAGCAGTTTTGAAGATTGGCCACGATCAACTACAAATTCTCGTCCATTTACAGTTTCGGTTGACTGTCATCATTGTAGTACAAAAAGACATTCTATTGCGTCGAGTTCGGGATATATGGGCACAGAGGATCCTCTATATGTGGACGAGGAAGTGCTTCCTCAACCTCTAATCCAAGAAACCACCGATAGCTCCGCCAACACCAGTCGGAGGAGTAGTGTCAATGCCAGTTTTTGTTCGTGCACTTCCAACACTTACTGTTGTTGCGATGACTCAGCAGCTCTTTGCACAGCGCGAGATGTGACGGCGACAACATTTTCCGCATGTAAACCGAGTGGCTTGGAGGGAGAGGAGCAGCATTCAAGTACTTTGACGCCATTAACTAATCCATCATCAGCGGTGTCAACACCAGTGGATGGTGACGTTACCATGAGAAGTTTAAGTCAGGCTTTGACTGATGAGAATTCGTCCCAGAGTCACTCTGCCGATTACTATTCGCTATCATCGAATCAACAGCAATCACAAGGAACGCCTTTTAAATCGCCAAAACATGTACCTAGTTTACAGAATGATCAGCCGGTGGCCAAAATGGAGGCAGTGGCTCAAACGCAAGAATCCGACGATCACAAGACTCGAAAGTCATGCAAACACTACGGCAAACGGCATAAACATAAAAGGTCCGAGTCACCCATAGACTCCTACTTATGACGAAGCGTATCGCTGGTCACGTGGCCAGCGATTGATGTGAATTCATTGCTACAACAGACCATACGCCAATCAGCCATACTCCAGGAGACCACACAACATCACGATGACGGCTTGGAATCAATGACCAAAAGAAAACAGCAACTGCGTTTACCAACACAGCCACAAGAGCTAAGTACAGGAAGCAATGACAGTTCTTCCGCAACTTTGACTTCCATAATTACCATAGCGAAATTCCCGCCTCCTCTGTCCATGCAGGGTGCAAAATCTCAATCGCTCTCATCGAAGTCCTCCCATCCCTCATCGGTGCAATCATTATCAGCCGTCACCGCCATCTGCGGTACTAATGGTTCCAGTGTGATCACAACCACTACCACCTCAGCACCAAATAGTGGTCGATTGAAACGTAATTCCAAGTTTTCTCCTTTGGCTGGTGATGCATTCAACTGTGATCCCCTATTGAATGCCGCCCAGGAAAGACGTTCAACTGAGATTATTTTATAGCAAGTTTGCCAAATTTCATATAAAACAAGCACTGTTCGTCCATTATATTCATTCGTCGTGGGCCTATTGATTTTACAATGCTAAGTTGCTTTATTATTCGATGGCTGTGTATTCAGAATCAAAATGAATATTTTCCCATGCATCATGTGTGTATGTAAATCCGTTAAGGAACCACCATTTTTAAAGTCTGTGTTATACTATATCTCTCGCTTCTTCGCCAGATGTATTTTTCGTACAAAATTTTTAACGAATTTCACTTTATCTTTGCTGTTGTGTATACTTTTTCCATTCTTCAGTTAATAATTGTTGTTCTCGGGGGTTTCTTTACAAATGCTAAACAATAAATACCTAAATCGAATTATTTTCGGATTACTCTGTATCAGTCATCATTGATCTCTCTTTT
>PGFW01029172.1:14091-36957 GCA_003123925.1 Haematobia irritans | reverse complement strand
CGCCCGACTTTCTACTTTACTCACTTGTTAATATTAAAATTCATGATCGATGTCAATGCCATTCAAGCAACTAAGCCTATAGCAAAAAAAACGTGAACTGATATTAATCTTTAGGAATAAATTTTTACATTAATATTCCGAAACCAAATCGTTAAACTTATCTCAACTCACATAAATTAAATCAAATGTATTTATTCACAAATTAGTTAAATGTGATGATAGCAAGATGAAACCCATTTGAATTTAAATATCTAGAATGCGATAATCTTAAAAAAAAAAACATAGATATAATCATGTAACACGAAGCGCAAGGTATACCATAATAATAATTATACGCCTAATTTTCGTTGCTGCATAATTAATAGACAGATTTATATACTGCATCGCAGGTAGACAGTGTGCATGCAAAATGAACATAGACAAGAAAAATTGTGATGTTCATATATTCTGGTGAAAAAATTTACATAATCCAGTAGATCTTCAAATAAATAATCTGAGAGGATATAAGAAGGACACGGCAAAAATCTTGAACTGATGTAGTAATGTAAAAATAATATCGATTGCAAAACTCAGTTAATTGTTTAACTGATTTAATTAAAAAGTCAATTGAAAATTGGATTGAAGTTTAACTAAATAATTAATTGAATCAATAAAAACTGAAGATTTTCAAATCGACATCAAAATTAAATCTTTAAATTGAAATCAGTGAAAAAATGATACTGTTTTTTATACAACAATCAAGTTAATTTTTTAAGTGAGCCAGATTAAAAAATGTAATTGAAATTTTCAAATCAAATCAAGTGTAATTTTAATCAAATATTTTTTATCCCAATGAAAACTGTGATTGATAAAGGGGATTCTTTAGTTAGATTTTCATGCATTAGTATTTGACAGATCACGGGGATTTCAGACATGGTGTCAAAAGAGAAAGATGCTCAGTATCTTGACAATTTCATCCATGAATAGACTTACTAACAGCCACAACGTCGAATTTTCAGTGAAATGGGCCCTAAGAAAAGTTGCAGAAAATCCGCTTTTTTTCGACAAATTTTGTTCAGCGATGACGCTCATTTCAGTGTGAATGCTACGTAAATAAGCAAAATTGCCGCATTTGGAGTGAAAGAGCCAACAGAAGCCGTTCAAGACGCCCATGCATCCCGAAAAATGCACTGTTGGTGGGTTTGGTACGCCTGTGGAAATCATTGACCGATTTTTCAAAGATCTTTGACCCCAACCGTTACGGTGAATGGCGATCGCTATCGTTCGAGCTAACAAACGTTTTGTTGCCAAAAATGGAAGAACTGAAACTTGTTGACAATGTGGGTTTCCAAACAAGATGGCGCTACATGCCACCATCGCGTCGGCGATTCTAGGCCATTTTAAGGAAACTTCGAGAAACAATCATCTCAAGAAATGGACCCGGTAAGTTGGCACGCAAATCATGCCGATTGACGCCTTTTAGACTATTTTTTTGTGGGCTACGTCAAGTCTAAAGTCTACAAGAAATAAGCCTAGCAACTATTTCCAGCTTGGAAACAACATTTCCGAAAAATTCGGGCTATTCCGGCCGAAATGCCGAAAAGTTGCCCAAATGGACTTTCCGGAATGGACCAACGCTAAGACGCAGTCCGCGGTGCCAACATTTTAAGATGAAATATTTCAAAAAGTAAATGTCATGGACCAATCTAACGTTTCAAATAAGAACCGTGAGATTTTGGCAAATTCTAGTGCTTTTTTTTAAAAAAAAAAGTTATCCAAAGCTCTTAAAAATCACCCCTTTACTATCACTTTTATTTGAAATATTTCAATTAATAACAAGTATAATACGCCATACGAAGTTCGGCCAGGCCGAACTTTAATGTACCCTCCACCCATGGATTGCCGTAGAAACTTCTACTACAGACTGCATCCAACCAATCGAATTACTTGGTTGCGGTAACATTGCCCGATGGCCATAAGTATCTAAAACTTAACACGTCTTCTCAATTGGAAGTTTAGTCCTATACGGGGATATCTTAAATACCCACCAACATGAATCAAATAAATAGTTTCCTTTGAAAACTCTTCTCGGTGGTTATCTTGATAATTAATATGTAGGAATTAAGGGTTTTTGATGACAGATAGTTGTCCCAAGCAGATGCAATCAAACCAGTACACTTCCGCGAAGATAAACTGTAAAGATTCTACCTACGAAACCAGATAATTCCCGTATTATAGATTTCTGGACCGATGATAGCCCATCTTCGAACTTGATCTGCCCTTGCAGACTAAAAGACAAGTTTGTGCAAAAATTCGCAATTGATTCATCTTAATTGAAGACTGTAGCGTGATAACAACAGACAGCAGACATAGTTATACGTCTTAGAATTCTCCCTGATCAAGAATATATACTTATATAGTCGGAATCGATATTTCATGCGCTTACCACCGTCACACTACACATAGGTGGTGGGATAAAAGGCCGATAGTACGTATATAAATATATTCTATAAAATAAATTTTACAAGTTCTATAGAAATAAAATTTACCAAATTTTATTTTTGCAATTTCTATATCTAATAAAATTTTGAAAAATTTTCTATATGAAATAACATTTGACAAAATATTGTATAGTAATAAATTTTGAACCAACATTTTTCTAATAGAAAATAACATTTACAAAATTTTCGTATAGAAAGTAAAATTTTGACAAATATTTTCTATTAGAACCAAAAATTCTATAAAGTAAAATCATGACAAAATTTTCTATACGTAATCAAATTTCGACAAAATTTTCTATAGAAAATAAAACTTGACAAATGTTATGAATAAAAATGTGACTAAAGTTCTATATCAATAAAATTGCAAAAATTTTCAAGTAAATAAATTTGACAACATTTTCTATAGAAAACTAACATTTTGACAATATTTCTATAGTAATAAATTTTGACAAAATTTATCTTTAGTATAAATTTTGACAAAATATCTTTAAGTTATAAACATTTGACAATATTTCTATAGTAAGAAATGTTGACAAAATTTTCATAGAAATAAAATTTGGTAGATTAATTTTTGGAGATCGACTAGTATAACTATAGAACGGATATGGACAAATTTTGCATGGTTTGTTAGAGGCCATTTACTAACATCACGTACCAAATTTCAACCGATCTGGGTAATTTTCTCTCCAAGGACTACGGAGATCAAATCTAAGGATCGTTTTTATATGGGGCTCCATATAATTGATGAATTGACCGATATGGACCAATTCCTGCATGGTTGTCAGAAACCATATACTAACACTATGTACCAAATTTCAACCGAATCGGATGAATTTTGCTCATCCATGAGCCATGAGTCAACAGTCTTGGGATCGGTTTATATGGGGCTATATATAGAAAATTGTGACCGACTGTGAACCCAATTTTGCACAATGTTTAGAGAACCACATACTTATACCAAGTACCCAAATTTCAGTCCGGTCGGATGAATTTGCTTCTCCTACAGGCTCCGCAAGCCAAATCTGGGGATCGGTTTATATGGGGCTATATAAAATCAGTGGACCATATGACCCAATTTTTGCCACGTCTTGTTAGAGACCATATACCTAACCCATGCGTACCTAAAATCATTTCAAACCGAATCGGATTGAACTTTCGCCCTCCCAAGAAGGCTCCGCAAGCCAAATTGTAGTGTCCCGTTGATATGGGTGGGCTATACGTAAAGTGTCGATATGGCCCATTTTGCAATACCACCCGACCTATATCAAGTAGCAACTAACTTAATGCCAAATTCAAGTCGATAGCTTGTTTCGTTAGCCTGTTTCAACAGACGGACCGGAACGAAACATGCTTAGATCGACTCAAAATTCACCACGACCACGACATATATATCTTATGGGTCTTAGAGCAATATTCCCGACCAAGTTACATAAGTGAGATATAAAAATAATTGGACCAATTAGTTTGTGTGACGTAAATCAGAATAAAACTTTTTTGGTGTATTATGCTTACACTTGAACTAATCGCTAAAAAGTTGTGATTGCAAAGTATTCCATTTCACGTTCGCAACTCTATGGCCATCGTTACAGGTGATGAATCGTGGATAACGCGTACGAGTCCGAAAGTAAACAGCATCACTGCATGGGCGTTTCAGGTGAGTCAAAGCCAACAAAAGTTGCTCCGCCACGGCACACAGTCATTTCTGAGTAGTCCAACGAAGAACACCCATTCTCTGAGTAGAGCACAAACCATTTGCTTTGTCTCTGTTCAGTGATCCGAAAGTACTGACAACTTGGTTTAAACCGCAGAAGATAAATCATAATGGGGAATATTTTGAAAAAACAATCAGAGCGTTTTTATCATGATATATTTGTTTTTATCTCTACTCCGAAAATATAAAAGACAATCCTCGTATCCTTCAACGAATCGGAATTAGTCACCATACAAACAAATAATGCTCAAAAATTTGTTAATTTAATTTAGAGCAAATTAACTTATTTAATTTAATATAATTTAAAATGATTTAGTTTTATTTATTAAATAAAAATAATTTATTTTAATATCTATTAATTGTACCTTGATGTTAATTAATTATATTTATTTTAATTTAATTTTATATTAATTTTATTACTTTAGTTTTTCACTTATAAAACACGGTTTCATGTGGTGGTCTTTAAATTTTTTATAATATGCTATTAGAAAGCAGAAAACATTTGTCTCGATATTAAAAACAAAGTTTATTCAAGCGAAAGACGCTTCTCTAACCGGAAGATTTTTTTATAAGAAAAAATTTATTTGATATTCACACATGTAAGCGATGACATGAACTCCCCAAAGCTTGGAAATATATTTTGTCCAAGCCATCACTTACTAACAGCCGACACTTTTCTTATCTCGAAGTAAAGATGGGAAAGGGTCTAGTGAAACCAAAACCAGTCTTTATAAAATAGAGGCATATACTTTGTCACCTGTCTTATGATGCCCAAGTGACCCACTAAAAAGTAGTCCAAAGGGCCTTGACACGTTAAATAAACATATCGATGGCTAGACTCAGCTGTTAGTTGAACTCAAAGCTAGCATAATAAATTAAATAAATGTTTGGTTTACTGAAATTATGCACAAAAAATATATATATTTTTTTCATGTGTTTCTTTAATTAATATAAATGACACTATGCAAATTGGAATTTTTGTACACTGTTTTTTTTTTTTTAATTATAAGAAAATATTTGAAATTTCTGGTAATTTGCATAATTAGTCTACCATTGTTGTTAGTTTAATAAATCATTTCAATGCATAATTTCATCATGATTCCCTCTAATTTACATGCCATATTTTGTGTACCAGTATCTCTGTGATTATAAGTGCATATCTTTTTTGAAGGCGCCAACTTTGATAGATATTTGCAATTGTAATTGATATTGAAAAATTTGGCAAATTTGTATGTGATCGAAACCCTAGTCTAGTCTTGGTTTAAAGATTATAGAGTTTCCAAAGATTTGTAGAAATGAAATATCCACTTAAACTTTAAATCAATCATCAAAGTTAGTCTTTCACATCGTAACTTTTATAAATTGTTTTTAATTTGCATGAAAACACATCATTAATTTTTTTTTTGTCGGCACCATGTCAACAAAGACTCTTCGCGATAGGCGAAAAGGTAAAAATACAAAAGATGCGGTCAACTTGACTTATATAAAAAATAAAGTAGGACGAAGATAACGCGCTTGTTAATGTTTGTTCTCGGAAACTGTTTCATGAGTAAGCGGCAAAAATTTTAATATGGTCAAAAAAAAAAAAAAAAAAAAAAAAAAAAAAAAAAAAAAAAAAAAAAATAAAAAATAAATATTATTCTAATTTGAATATTAGAATGAGTATTCGAATAAAGAGATCAGACACTCGAACCAAGAGAATAGAAAAAACAGCATATTTGTATTAGCCAGAAAAGATGCGAAGAACTCAAAAATTTGTGGAAGTGAAAATTATTTAGGGAATGAAGCACAATTTCTTTGAGGAATTCTTCCAAGCATATACTATTTTTGGACTCAAATGCTTCAAATATATAGATATCGCTCACATAAACAAACATATTAATGTTTCGCAGTATCGCAATAATATATTCGTGTTTGCCCTGCAAATATGTTTGGAACATATTTAGAGAAAGCAGATTTTTTGGAGGGTGTATGTAGCTTGCTCGTAATTGGCAAATCGTTATGAATATTGTGTAAAAACCTCGTCTTTTGTCTGCAATCGGATCAAAGTTGGAATATGAGCTATATCGGCTACAGGTTTTGGGATAGCCCCATACGACAACGTAAGGAAGTTTGAAAAATTCAATACGATGCTATTAGATGAATTCAAAACACTCGTTAGGTGAATAGGTGTACTTAACATAAAATATAAAACCACCAATATGTACTTTTTTTTTTTTTACATTTTCTATTGTTAGATAACAATAGATTATCAATTAAAAATAAACAACAATACTACACTAGGACTTACATAACTAAGATAACAAATCAACTTTTAAATGCACAATTGGGGCTTAGAAACGTCTGCCAGGCTGCAAGTAGACGATTGTGGTGGGAATGTATGAACCGCAGGAAGCAATAGCTGCACTTGATTGAGACCAGTGAAGCGAACTGCAAAGACGTGTGAGCAAAGTCCAAAACGGGGGAGCTGCACCACCAACTTGGATGGCTGAGGCTTGACCCTGGTAAGGTAATCGTATTGGAGCTTGAATTGTACGCTGGGCATTCTCGGCATCGGCATCAGTACGGTATTTGACAAAGTGCACTTCAGGCTTTGGCTGTTGGCATTCTTGTTCAAGTTATTCAATTTGCTGGCCAAATCTCCGATATCAGCCTGTTTGTTGAGAACATAGATAGCTGTGCGATCTTAGCCGCAGATTGTGGCCAATTGGCAGGGCAGCTATTTTCAAGATGCAGCATTTTCGGTGTCCCTCTGATGAAGACAACAACGCAAGTTCTTTTTCAAAGAGCCGACAATTCTTGTTCTGGCAAAAAGGCGGCATTGTTGTCATCGAATTCACCCTCAGGAGGCGGTAAATGTAAAGAATTCCGTTTTCAAAATCAGTACCGCAGCAGGTGCAGTGTCTTTCCCCCATAATCATTTTGAAAGCAGGAGCAGGAGAAACACTCCCACGAAATCGCCTGCAGCAAAATCATCAGGCACCCACGCCACAAATGCGCCACGAGATTGGGCACACATATTCATATTGAGCAGCACCACTGCAAACCAAACATAAAAACCTAAATAAGTTTTTTTTTGGTTATTCACATTCCCTACTAGGCTAATTAATAATCAGAACAAAAAGGTAATCCTGCTGGTAGACATACGCAAATACGGGCATTTTCCGCGTGTGATATATTAGCAGATTAATCCGAATTGGGTGAAAGTGTTGATTTGATTATGATGACGCAAACAGAGAGTGCAGTAGTCTTTATACTAATGTTTCCTTCATTTTTCGTTGAAGCACAAGGTTTACACGCACCTCAGATGAACTCTCTGCTCTAAATGTGAAATATTTGGTTGTTGTCCATATTGGTATCGTATTTTTGTTGCTAGATGTATACTCGAATGAAAATTCTCTGCGACTATTAAAATATGTAAGTGCTTGGGTATGGTATCGAATACTAGTTCAAAATTGGAAAATTTTAGTAGCAATGTTAAAGTTTTTTATTTAACGTAAATCGTAATATAAAAGTTTTTTCCAGTACTTTTCCATGTCCCGGGAAGAGGCATTTTTTTTTTTTTAATTCCAGCTCGGATTCGCTCAAGGAAATCTTCCATTTACTTTTAGATATGTCAACAAGTAGAAAAATAGTCTAAGGCTAAGGGCCCTATGTTAAAACGTCAAAAAAGTAATTTTACTTACCATAAGACGAACATATGTTTAGAAATTTTTTTTTGGAAATGAGAAGAAACGGGTGTCACGCTTCGTGAAAAACTGAGTGCTTATATAGTAGAAATTTGGACTTTTCCGTCCCTCAATACTACCGCCCAAAATAATTCGCACAATACTAACATTTAGGAGTTAAAATTAAATAACAGCTGTCATGCAATTAGGATGCCATTCCGTATTACATTAAAAAAAAATTCTTCCAATAATGGAAAAAACCAAGTTGTAAAGTCTAAAAGCCGGCTGGCTGACTATAATTATAATGGTCTTCACCACTGTGTATAGAAAATTTTTGATAACATCTTTTCTTTTTCTAATTTATTGCGGAGCTACTTATAAAAGTTTCTATATCATATACAACTATTGTTAAATACGAACCAATATGACAAAATTTTATTTGACTTTTTCAAAATCTCTACGCACTCTCAAAATTTAAACCGGTAAATGATAGGGACCGGACGCACAATGTTAAATAAAAATTTTGGAAATATTTAATTTAGAGTTTTCTATTATAGTGGTCGATTTTACAAAGGAATATGGGGTATTTTGGCCATACTTTTGGCCAAATCGGACGAAGCATATATATATGGATCTTTGTCTAAGATCTGAGCCGGATTTTGGAACAAAATTTGGAACGAAGCAATGGTAAATTTCTAATTTGCCTCTCGAGCGAAAGATATTATATGGTAGTTATTCTAAATCTATATCGATTTTTTTCAAAATACATAGGGATTCGTTTTTGAGCCGAAACCAAAACCTGTGCAAATTTTGAAGACGATATCCGGCAAAAACTGCCGAAGCTTGGAATTTAGCATACACAAAAATACTTATAAACTGACAGACAGGAGCCGACGGACACCGCTAAAATCGATTCAGAATTTAATTCTAAGTTAATGTACAAACTTATTATAGCCTATACCATGCTAGGTTAGGTTAGGTGGCAGCCCGATATATCAGGCTCACTTAGACTATTCAATCCATTATGATACCACGTTGGTGCACCCAGAGAAGGAATATGATCACCTCAAACATGTTTTAAGAGCAAAATGTATTTTTGGGTGGTGACATGTAACATGGTTTCGCGATACATGTTATTTCCTCTGGAAATCATATATGATTTTCGGCAAGCAGGTTATATCTTGACGAAGAAAAGTACATTTTAGTGACGAAACATGTTCTACTATGGTCACCATACAAAATAAATTTTGCTCTTGAAAGCATGTTTGAGGTGACATATTTCTTCTTTCGGGCGTGAACTCCTTATCACTGAGTCTGCCCGATTCCCACGTTAAAGCTCAATGACAAGGGACGATCATTTGTATTAGCCCGAGTCCCGAACTCGCGTTCCACATTCGCATGAAACACTTAGAGAAGCTATTTGAAAGCTCTCAGAAATGTCTATACATGGTGGTCGTAAAGTGTAATAAAAATATTGTGGAAATCGCAGCACTCTCGTTTGTTGGCAGTTGCTCAGAATTACTCTCGTGAGTAGGGTGTCCAAAAACGACAGCAGATTTAACCGATTTAACCTGGATTTCATTACACAAATCCGATAATGAAATTTGGCATTTTGGTTACCGTGGGAAAAACCGGGGTTTGTAATCGGTTGAAGCCGGATGTTTCTGGGAGGTATTCGCAACGAAATTTCTTTCTATTCTTTCGGTATATTATTTCTTCCAAACGTGGAATTTTTTGCATAGAGGGGGGGGGGGGAGGAGAATATACTGAAGGTGAGAAACAATGACTACCTTATGGGAAATTAAGGTGCAAAATGGCCGCTAATGGACTCAATTACAGGACTAGTACTATTTGCTACGTTTATGCAAATTTTTAATTGTAATATAAATTTATTGATTATTATACTCACTTTGATATTAAAATTTTTTTGGAATTCGCACACTTTTACAAATACAATACAACCTTTTCCTTTCTGGTGCGATACGGAATGGAAACGCGTCTAAAAGTTTGTCCGGCAGCTGGTTTATGAGGCAAGTTGTCTATGGGTAGTGGAACTAAGTGTTCCAGACGTGTCCTTTTTGGAGATGAGTCTCAAGTCGTGTCCTAAAGTGGTGTAAATGTTTCCCCAACCAATGACTAATCCCAATGTTAAAGTGACCTGTTCATTTTCCATACGCATGGACGCAAGAACTGTGACTGGTCCATCACACCATGGTTTATACCATGTACCGGTCCTGGAGTTGATCCAGGTAGGGTACTTACAACACAGTTTCACTAAGTAAATGAAGAGATTTTAGTCAAACGACATTGCACTTAGTTGTAAAATTCTTCCTTTGAGCACAAATAAACCCGAATTTATTAGATGCGTTGTAACATTGTCTCAAATCTTTTTTATTCGCTTGTAAAGACAATGTTGTTTGTCTAAAATTACGGTCCTCGAAAAAATATTTTAGAAAACTTATAGTCGAATATCTACAATCAGTGCAGCGCGAAAAGGAGCAACCTTAACGGCATTTCATTTTCTTGGTCATGTTGAAGATTTTGTAAAAATTTTGCACCTTATAAATAACCCTTAATTTTTACCGATAAGTGGCTTTCATTTATGTAACCGATCTTACTCAAATTTAGTACAAGGTAATCTCCTGTAATATCATACAAAACCTGCAAAATATAATCCAATCGGTTCAGATTTAAATATAGTCCCATATATGTATGTCCCGTTTTTGAAAAGTGTACCCCTTATAACTTTATTTCTGTCCATAAATGCCTTATTTATTGACCGATCTTACTCTAATTGAGGCAAAAAGCAACTATCCCTGTGGTATCAACCAAATTTGGAATATATCATCCAAATGTAACGGATTTAGTTATAGCTTCCCATATATATGGCAATCGATTAATTTTCCCAAATTTGGCCATAATATATATTTTTATACCGCTCCTCATAGGATGGGGGGTATATTAACTTTGTCATTCGCGTGTTGTAACACATCGGAATATTTGCTTCTAAGACCATCAAGAATCATATTATTCTGTGTCGTGGTGAAAATTCTGAGTCGATCTTGAGCATGGTTTCGCCGTGCCGTCTGTTGAAATCACAAGCAACTCCGACGAACAAGCTAGTCGACTTGAACACTTGGCATAAGTACGTTGTCATTGGATATAGGCTCGGTGGTATTGCAAATCTGGCCATATCGGGTCCACTTTTTAACGTATAAGCCCCACTATATAACCGACCACCAGATTGGCCCTGCGAGGGACCTCTAGAGAGAGCAAATTCAATGAGCCAGATCCGGCTGAAATTCTGCGTACATGGTGTATAGTATATATGTTCTCTAACAAACGCGTGAAAAATTGGTTCCGCACTATCGGTCACAAATTTAATATATAGCCCACATATAAACCGATCCCCAGATTGGCATTGCCGAGCCTGTAAGGACGAAGCAAATTCTCATCGATGCCGGCGCTGAAAATTTGGGTAACATGTGTAGTCAGTTGGGTCTCTAAACAATTGCAAAAATTGGTCCACATCGGGTCCATAATTATATTGCCCCTGAAACCGATCCCCCGATTTGGCTGGCGAGGCCTCTAGAGAAGCAAATTTTATCCTATCCGCTGAAATTTGGTAACATGGTGTTAAGTATATGGTCTGCCTAAATGGACCCATGCAAAAATTGGTCGCACATGCGTTCATAATTATAATATAGTCATATAAACGGCGACTAGCCAGATTTTGACCTCCGAGCCTCTGGAAGACCAAAATTCATCTGATTCAGTTGATATTTGGTCGCGTGGTGTTAATATTAATGGCCTCAAACAAGCCATCGCAAACATTGGTCGAAATCGCCTCCATACTTATGTATAGCCCCATATAAACCGATCCCCAGATTTGACCTCGCGGGAGCCCCTTGGAAGAAGCAAAATTCATCACGGATTCGGTTGAAATTTGGTACGTAATGTTAGTATACTGGTAATCCAACAACCTGCATGAATTGGTTATATAGTCCATAATTATAATGTGCCCCCATAATAACCGAATCCCCTAGATTTGATCTCGGTGCCTTGTTGGAAGAAGCAAAGTTCATCGCGATCTGGTTGAAAATTTGGTAACGTGGTGGAGTATACTGACATTTAAACAACGCATGCGCCAAAGTGGTCCATATCAGCGCCATAATGCATAAAATAGCCCCCATATAAAACCCGATCCCGAATTTTGGATTTTGAGCCTCCTTTGGAGGAGTAAATTTCTCCGAGTCAGTTGAAAATTTGGTAGCAATTGTGCTAAGTATATGGGCCGTTAAACAACCATGCCTTAAATTGGTCCATAATCGGTCTAATAGTTTATATAGCCTCAAGATAAATCGATCCCCCAATCACACAAAAATATGTCGCATAATCAGTTCAAATTGTGTATCAGCCCCATATTTCAATTCTGGCACCCTACTACTCGTGCATAA
Organism: Haematobia irritans; assembly: GCA_003123925.1. Lineage (NCBI taxonomy): Eukaryota > Metazoa > Arthropoda > Insecta > Diptera > Muscidae > Haematobia > Haematobia irritans. The sequence continues at coordinate 24,641 of PGFW01029172.1, read as the reverse complement.
GTCATATCAATTCGTAATTTAATTTGTAGACTTACATACCTTTTTGTCTAATATATACACGTGCTGGACTAACTCAGCAATTAAGAACGATTTAAGATACTACAACCAAGTTAATTCGATTGGTGTATAACAGTCTTTCGTAGAAGGTTTTACGCAATCCATGGTGGAGGTACATAAGATTCGGCCAGGCCGACTTACGGCCGTTTATACATGTTTTTTTTTATATTATTTTAAAGAAAATTTGTCCCTGGTGTTTTGTGACTAATTGAGTATCCTTTTTTATATTTTGGTCAGTTTGAGGAAGAGCAAGTAAATCGAATAGATGCATCTATGGAGAATTTTTTCTGATAGTAATTGCGCAATTAGTAAATTTAATAAGCCTTTGTTGGCAATACTTTTGCTCGAATCGTAACCTGCCACAATATTGATGCTTTTATATTTTTTTGGTATGTGAATTATTTGTAACAAAATTTTTGCTTATGCTAAACCCGTTTATCATTATTAGCGTTTTCTGTTTTTGTTTTGATAATCACAAGTGCATATTTAATGCTAATGATTTTCTTTTTTAAACGTGTCTGATAACTAATACATACGTAGGGAAATGCATAGTGTAGTTCGTTATTAACTGAGTGAAATACATGTGGCATAATACTTGAGTTATACCTTATAAAATTTTATTAGAGAAATGTTTGAGAACATCGCTCTTTTCTTCTGGTTTTGCCTTGAAAAATCAGTAGGCGTGTGAGTTTGTGGGGATCAATCAAAAGTTTATACCTTCTTTACTATAATTTTTAACATGGAATTGGATTGGATGGTAATAATGTTTGTTTCTAAAAGCACCGAAAAAAAAAAAATCATTTAAACGATTAAATATGTACTTTACAGTAGATTATTCGGATATCGTTAGGCTACACCCAGGAGAAAGATAATGATCACTCAAACATGTTTCAAAGGCCAAATGTTATTTTTTGGAAGGGGAACATGTAACATGTTTGTTGGCATAATTATTTTCTCTCAAAGATTTCTATGCCCTTAAAAATACGAATGCAAATTTTGCTTAGCAATAGAAAGACGAATTTTCTCTGAAATATACAGTTTTTTCCGTTGTCCAAAAGTAGATAAAACTTTTCAATTGAAGTTTTTTTATCCTTATAGTCTAAGTGGATGTTGACTTAAAATTGGGTATACCACATAAAAAGAAAATTTTGTTTTTTATAAGATCAACTTGGTTTAATACTTCTAAAAAAATCTTCAAAATTAAATCTTCTGAGTGCTAATTTAAGCATTTCCGTTCCATTTTCGTCTGTTGAAATCAACTGTTCACGGCTTACCGAAGCGAAACAAGCTATCGACTTGAAACTTGGGGCAGCCAAGTAAGTTGCTATTGATGTAGGTCGGATGGTATTATGCAAACGGGCCATAATTCCGTCCACTTTTACGTATAAGCCCTCCATATAAACGGACCCTCAGATTTGGCTTGGCGAACCTCATAGCAGAAGGCATATTTCATGCCCGATCGCGGCTGAATTTGAGTACATTGCTGTTGGGTGTTGAGTGTAATGGTCGTCTAACACCATGCAATAAATTTTGGTCACCACGATTCGGTCCAATAATTAATACATAGCCCCCATATAAACCGATCCCAGATTTGGGCTTTGCGGAGCCTCAAGAAGAAGCAAATTTCACTCCGATCTTTGCTGAAATTTGGTACAGTGGTTTGGTAATATGGTCTCTAACAACCATTGCACAAATTTGGTCCACATCGCCTCAATATTTATATAATAGCCCCATTTAAACCGATCCCCAGATTTGGCTTGCGGAGCTCAATAGAAGCAAATTTCATCCCACTCGCTTGAATTTGGTAAATGGTGTTGGTATACGTGGTCTCTAAAAACCATGCTAAAATTTGGACCATATCGGTCGCATATTATATATATAGCCCCCATTTCTTCTCCAGTTCCTCCAAGATTTGACCTCCGGAGCCACTTTGGAGGAGCAAAAGATTCATGCCGAATCCGGTTCAATGTGGAACGTGGTGTTAGTATATGGGATTCTAACATCCATGCAGAATTGGTTCCACATCGGTTCACAAAATTACTATATAGGCCCCCATATAAACCCGATCCCCAGATTTGGCTTGCGGAAGCCTCTAAGAGATAGCAAATTAATTCGATCCGGTTGCAATTTTGGAGACATGCTGTTAGTATATGGCGCTCTAATAACGTGGCCAGAATTGGTCCTAGTATCGGTTCCATATTATATATAAGCGCCATACTTGAATTTTTTCCTTCACATATATTCTCATTCACGAGTTTTTTTTAGTTATTAAGCACTTTTTTCTGTAATACAAACTGTAGCAAGAAATTTAACGTCTTATAATTTAAAAGATTTTTTTAACCATTCGCCTGGACGGAGAAATCGAACAGCGGACCATGCAATTTGTAAAGCGCAAACACACTATCCAGCTGAGCTATTAGGGGGCCGTTATTGATCATCAATAGACAAATTACCCATATAAGTTATATTTATATAGGCATAAGCTTGGCGGCGCCCTGAGCCGATTAAACAAAGTTTTATTTAACAGATAAAATACATTTAGTTGGGCAGCCGTGGATCAGTGGTTTGCTACGTCCGACTTGTGTTCGTAGGTTCGATCCCTGCTAAAGAGCCAAATATTTCGTGTTTTTTTTTTTTACATATATTCAGACATCGGTCGGGAGAATTCCGAATAAATGTTCAATCATTACATTTCTACTATATTAAATTTTACGTATGAATGCTGTAAAATGTTGTCTATTAAAGACCTAAAAGTCGAGAAAGAATAGTGTTTGATATAAACGAAATGGACTGGTGTCAATTGGTTCAAAAAATAAACTTTTTTATTGAAAAAATAAAAAAATGTTTGTAGCAAGACGAATTTTTTTGGTGATAAAACGTGTATACTTTGTTGAAGCAATTCAAAAACAATCTAACAAAAGAAAGGTTTTTCGGTACACGTTTTCAAACGTTTTTTTTCTTTGCCGTGCACCTTAGTTCGACTTTATTCTCTCGACGATTATTTTAAAGTTAGAGCATTCAATCTAAATAACTAATACATATTTCCGCATATTTGCGTGGAGCACTTAGAAATTACTTTTAAATACATTACTTCTTCTAAACAATAAACGAAAAAATACAGTAAATTTGCTAGACACATTTTTTCTAAGCTTTATGTTTCTAGTAATGGGACATTTATAATACAAAAAACTATAGCTGCGGGAATAACTTTTTACGGTTTCTTTTTTGTATTTTCTCTCAACTGTGAAAGATATTACAGGCTAAATGTCGCTTATTTTCGTAACGCCATTTGGTCACAATTCAAGAATCAAGTTTCAGACAAAAGCTCAATATAGCTCTTGAAAGTATATTGAGTAGGTTCTCAAATACAATTTTTGTTCTAACATGCCTTGTACAAGTAAAAACAGAAGAAAAATTAAAGTTGTTAATATTAGTTTATTTTGGTTAGTGCAAAAGGATTTAATGACTTTGAATAGCAAATGGAGAAAAAAGCATGAAAAAAAATACAAAACAACAATTTTTGATTTCCTCGCCAATTCAAATTTAAAAAGAGGAATTGTGTCTTAAATGTGTCCCTTACTGTTTTTGGGCTCGGAATCAATACCAAAATCATTAGTGTAAAGACAAATCTTTTTAAACATATGGCATGTTTTTTTTCGTGCATGGGCTTATCAAAGCTTAGAACCGGTTTTCATTGTATCAAATATGATCCCCTAAATTTTATTGTATTTTCGCGGGTTAATTCCCCTTCTTCTTTTTTATGTTTGTTTATTTGCTCTTGATGATGGGACATTCTGAAGAGCAGATACCGGCAATGTCCATTTTCTGCCTGTGGTATATTACGCCCAACTGATATATATTTCACTTTGTTACCGATCGTTCTGGCTCGGACTCATGTTCTGATATAGAAATGTAGACCGCACAGAAGATTTTCAATCCAATGACCATATAAAAACGACAAATGTTATTTGGGGGTGAGCTTAATAGAATAATATAATGAAGCTATCAACTAAAATTATCACGTAGCGTCCCACTTTAAAACAGTGAATTTTAAAAACACTTCGTAATTGGCCACTCGACACCGAAAAGAATTTTCTTCCGTAACATAGAAACGAAAATATTTGCTTAAAAGTACAAAAATTTTTGTCACTTTTTTACAACCAAAGAATCATAAAAGAACGAAATATCTATACATTGTTTTAACAAATATGTTCTTATGAATTGTATGAAAAATGTCATACTTTTTATGAGAAAAAATAGTTTCGGACTTTTTTTATAAAACAGTCTACAGCTGAAAAATTTTTGTCCGTGAGGTCAAAGCATTTGTCATGTCTTTCAAAATACGAATGCAAATTGTTGCTTAGCATAGAACACGCATTTCTCTAATATATAATGTTTTTTTCTTTTTGTCAAAAATTCGATAAACTTTTCAATGAAATCGTATTGTCCTTATAACTAAGTGATTTTCTTAAAATTGGGTATCAATAACATGAAAGAAATAATTTTTTGGGCTATAGTTCAAACTTGACTTTTAATAATTCAAGAAAATTCTTTAAAATAATTGAAATTTTAAATTTGTTGTTCTTTTTGCATCTTGACTACAAACAAAATCGTTTAAAAATATAGGCACATGTTTTTCACACTTATTTACAAGATGTTTTTTACTTGAAATATTGCATTTAATTTCTACTTGAAGTCGAGTCTGAATTTGGAAAATAAAGTTGTCCGTTTTTAAAGGACTTTCAATAGCATGTGAAGAAAAAATATGCTTTAAAAAAGCGAAAAATTAAACTTCGCGTTCTACGAAGCAAGAAACACAAAACCTACAAATATAAAAGAGAATTGGTGTCTTAACACGTATCCTTATTTGTATTTTCTGCTTCTTTGGCTTGGAATCTATACAAAAATTTTTAAAGTTTTTAAAGACAAAATCTTTGGAACGGGGCATGCTTTTTTTCAGTGTAGGTAACAGTTTCGTACTTTTTATGAAAAATGTTTTGGTTGTTTTTGAAAAGCCAAGTTTTTTGGCCTAAAGTAAAATGAGATTGAAGCAACAAGATTGCAAATGTCTTTACATGCGTTAAAAATTTAACAAGGAATACACATAAACACACATATCAAGTGACCAATTTTTTATGTTGCGAACAGGAATTCTACAAACTGCCAATGAAGGTTAGGTTATGGTGGCAGCCCGAATGTACGCAGGCTACTTAGACTATTCAAGTCCATTGGGCGATATCACATTGGTTAACTTCTATCTTATCACTGAGCGCTGGCCGATTCCTACTATGTTAAGCTCAATGACAAACAGACAAGAGAAGAGATTGGTTGCAATCAGTTATTAATGAAAATTCTAAATTATGGAACGAAATATGGAGTGTAATCAACAAATATTCTGTTTTTTACATACATTGGTTTCTATTCTTAAGACCATTTGGGAGCATATATCAGAAAATGTTAGTTTTTGTGATAGTAGAACAATGATTTGGTTTACCAAATGCTTTTACTATGAATCATTTATTGCAAATTTTTGGGTTGACCACAAGCCTAACAGAGTAATATATTTTGTAGGTTTTCATTCTAGTAACTCATCATAAACATTTTTTCGGTTGAACAAACCGAATGTTAGGTGATTGTCATTTTTATAATTCTGTCAATGAAAAATTGTTTATATTTTTTGTCAAGGTAAACAACTCCAAATCTCATCCTGTATAAGTCAAACCAAAAATTTTTATAATTACTACAAGAGAAAGAGACTTTTGTAATTAGAACGAGGAAATTGTCAGTATTTATTTATTTAAGTAATTTTTAAAAGTAGTTGCATGATCAAATTACTCGTCCAATTTTTTTCACTTGGTATCTATTACTTTCCTCTCCAAGATTGGAAATAAGTGGAACAAACAAATAGAAGCGTGCAATTTAAAATGCAATCAAATATTCTTTAATGCTTGTTCGTTAATTAATATTTCTTTTTCAAAATAACAGCCATTTTTCATTTAAAAATTTAAGTTTGAATTGCTGGCGCTGAACATGGTCGGTATAGGGTTCATGCTTTTTTCATGGATAGGGTCCTTCGACGTGAGTAAAATTGTACACGTTCGTATGCGTTTTGAGCTACCCGAAAACTATAATGGATTCTGGGCTACCAGTTCACTAGTCGTTTCAAATATGGACCCGGACTGTTAAAGATTATATGCAGAATTTATTGTGCGAATTTAAAAGGCCGTAAAGCAGTTTGTGGATAAAAATGCTTCAACACGATGCCCTTATCTATATGAAACACAAGTGAAAAGGACATGATGATAGGTTCTGTATTTATCATTTACAAAGCTCCACACTATTTTTAATACCTCCATCTTAGTATGCGGGTATATTAAGCTTTATACCTCCATCAATAGGATGGGGGTATTATTACTTTTGCATTCCGTTGTATTACACATCGAAATATTCTTAACAGACCCTGCTGTATCATAAAGTATATATATTTCTGGGTCGTGGTGAAATTCTGAGTCGATCTAAGCATGTCCGTCCGTTCGTCCATCCGTCCGTCTGTTGAAATCACGCTAACTTCCGAACGAACAAGCTATCGACTTGAAACTTGGCACAAAGTAGTCTGTATCGATGTAAGTCGGACGGGTATTGAAAATGGGCCATATCGTTCACTTTTACGTATAGCCCCCATATAAAGGGACCCTCAGATTTGGCTTGTGGAGCCTCTAACATGAAGCATATTTTCATCCGATCCGGCTGAAATTTGTGTATTATGGTGTTGTATAGTGGTCTCTAACAACCACCATGCAAAAATTGGTCCACATCGGTCCATAATTATATATAGACCCCATATAAACCGATCTCCAGATTTGGCTTGCGAAGCCTCAAAGAGGAGCAAATTGCATCCGATCCGGCTGAAATTTAGTACATGGTATTGGTATATGGTCTCTAACAACCATGCAAAAATTGGTCCACATCGGTCCATAATTATATATGGCGCCCATATAAACCGAACCCCAGATTTGGGTTGCGGAGCCTCAAAGAGAAGCATAAATTTCATCCGATTCGCCCTGAAAATTTTGTAGCATGTATTGGTATATGGTCTCTAACAACCATGCAAAAATTGGTCCACATCGGTTCATAATTATATATAGCCCCCATATAAACCGATCTCCAGATTTGGCTTGCTAAGTCTCCAAGAGAAGCAAATTTCATCCAATCCGGTTGTAATTTGGAACATGGTGTTAGTATATGATCTTTAACAACCGTGCCAGAATTGGTCCATATCGGTCCATAATTATATATAGCCATATAAAACATTCTCCAGATTTGACCTCCGGAGCCTCTTGGAGGAGCAAAATTCATCCGACCCGGTTCAAATTAGGCACGTGGTGTTAGTATATGGTCGCTAACAACCATACCAAAATTGGTCCAATCACACAAAAATTGGTCCATATGGGAGCCACCGTGGTGCAATGGTTAGCATGCCGGCCTTGCATACACAAGGTCGAGGGTTCGATTCCTGCTTCGACCGAACACCAAAAAGTTTTTCAGCGGTGGATTATCCCACCTCAGTAATGCTGGTGACATTTCTGAGGGTTTCAAAACTTCTCAAAGTGGTTTCACTGCAATGTGGAACGCCGTTCGGACTCGGCATAATAAAAGGAGGTCCCTTGTCATTGAGCTTAACATGGAATCGGGCAGCACTCCAGTGATAAGAGAGAAAGTTCACCAATGTGCGTATCACAATTGGACTGAAATAGTCTAAGTGGGCCTGATACATCGGGCTGCCACCTAACCTAACCTAACAATCTTCCATATCGGTTCATAATCATGGTTGCCACTAGAGCCAAAAATAATCTACCAAAATTTTATTTTTATAAAAAATTTTGTCAAAATTTTATTTCTATAGAAAATTTTGTCAAAATTTTATTTCTAGAGAAAATTTTGTTCAAATTTTATTCGGATCATAATCATGGTTGCCACTCGAGCAAAAATAATCTACCAAGATTTTATTTCTATTGAAAATTTTTGTCAAAAGTTTATTTCTATAGAAAATTTTTTTAAAAGTTTATTTCTGTAGAAATTTTTGTCAACAATTTTTTCTTTCTATAGAAAAATTTTGTCAAAATTTTTATTTTATAGAAAAATTTGTCGAAAATTTTATTTCTATAGAAAATTTTGTTAAAATTTTATTTCTGTAGAAAATTTTGTCAAAATTTTATGTCTACTTTGTCAAACTGAATTATATACGTATTGGATCGATCTTTTTTGATTTTTTGATTTTGATTTAATATATACCACGTATGGACTTACATACAATTTAGAAGATCGTGTTAGGAGGTTTTAAGATCGGCAAGCGTTACCGCAACTTAAGTAATTCGATTGTGGATGGTAGTGTTTAGATGAAGTTTCTACGCAATCCATGATGGAGGGTACATAAGCTTCGGCCTGGCCGAACTTACGGCCGTACTACTCCAATTTTCACTGGTATTACATTACTTCTCCTCTCCAGACTGGAAAATAAGTGGAACAAACAAATGAGAAACGTCAATTTAAAATGCATCAAATATTCTTAATGCTTCGTTAATTAATATTTTTTCAAAAGCCTTTTTCATTAAAATTGAAGTTTGAATTCTGGTGCGCTGAACATGGTCGGTATAGGTCCTCTTTTTTATGGATAGGTCCTTGGACGTGAGTAAAATTGTTCGTTCGTATGCGTTGACTACCCGAAAAACCTATAATGGATTCTGGGTACCCAGTTCCACGAGTCAGTTCAAAAAATATGGACCCGGAACTGTTAAAGATTTTAATGCAGATTTATTGTGCGAATTAAAAGGCACGTAAAGCAGTTGTGATGAAAAATGCTTCAACACGATGCCTTATCCATATTACATTTACAAAACTCCACACTAATTTTCTATTGTTGAATAATTGAAAAAAATAAATTTAATAAATGGAAATTGGGTAGGAGGTAAGTGACTAATCTTCAACGATTACAAAAAAAAAAAAATTGGGACAAAGGACTAGAGATCACGCCAATTAGATGAGTGAGACTAACTCCAACTGTTTAAAACGATGTGAAAAAATTGGTTTTTTAGTTTAATGCCTTTGAACTTTAGAGACAAATTGTAACAAATGGTAGAAAGCTGTAACTATTATTAAAAAAAATCTATATTGTTCAAGTATTTATTCCAGCTTCCACTCTTTGAGGAACTCATGACCACGATCACAAATCTATTGATATTAAAATGCGCTATTTATACCAAATTGATCTGTATATATAGTAGTTATGGTCAACATATTCACATCATAGAACAGAAAACTGCACAATTAAAGTAAACGTGTTGATTTTTCCATTTTATTTTTAATAGAAACCTTGAAGGCCAATATATTTTATTATGGCACCAAAGACTTAGATAATGTAACCATTTCCCGAGTTAATTTATCATTTATTATTTTTAAAAAGCAAATAATTAAAATTCATTTTTGCACATCAGCTGATTGTTTTCTTTCAAGAGAAGCTTGTGCCATTGATCTCAGCGTCGTCGCCATTTTTATAGTTTTGGAAGCTTTTTTACTGTCCTTGAAAATATATACACATTTTTTCCCGCGTCAAATTAAATATTTTTTCTTGATTTGCGGACATAGGCGAGAGCAAGGGCGACTTCAGGAATAAAGGTGAATATATTTAAATAAAATACAAAAATTTGCGGAAACAACATTAATTTACAATTCGCTATTTAGGTTGGGTGATACATCCGAATAAAGAAGGGAATAACACAGCCAATTCCATAGGTTGATACACACCAATTCCATTATGGAGTATTATCATCTCCCATAATTCGATTGAGTCGACCGAATTAGTGAGTGACACAACTGCCAACAGATAGTTGCTACAACTGCCAAAATGAGGTTGGCAATGAATTCGGTTATCACAACCAACTGTATTCTCTGTGAGGGCACCTCAGCCGAGTCCAAACGGCGTTCCACATTCCAGTGAAACCATTTAGAGCAGCTTTGAAACACTCAGAAATGTCACCAGCATTACTAAGGTGGGATACTCCACCGCTGAAAAACTGTTTGGTGTTCGGTCGAAGTAGGAATCGAACCCACAACCTTGTGTTTGCAAGGAGGGCATGTTAACCATTGCACCACGGAACTGCAATGAAACTTCTTCATTATTTCAACGAAAATGTTTCGTCGAATTTATGAAGATTTGTTAACGCAGAATGTTTCGTAAATATTTATAATTTGAAAGAAAAACTTCTTCACAAAAATCATGAAATGTGAGGAAAAATGTCGTCAATAAAGTACGAATTTAATATAAAATATTACGTAGACATTTCGTATATTCGTAAAAAGTTTGTCGTAAAATTTACGAAATTCAATGAAAATTTTTGTTGTTTTAATTTTAAGTATAAAAAGAATTTACGAAGAATAGTTAATATAGAAGTTCTTCGTAAAATTAAGGAGAGAATTTTTTCGGTGTATATAAGTCG
>PGFW01029166.1:63138-74542 GCA_003123925.1 Haematobia irritans | reverse complement strand
TTGAAAAAGAAATTTAATTTGAATTTTTAAATAAACGATTTCACCGATCTACACGCGTTTTCCCTTGACCAAAATTTTGACCGTATCACCCTTTATATACCAGGGTGTTACAATTACAAAATTTCTCTATAAAAGCATGAATCACTGACCAACAGCTAAATATATTAATTGTGAGTGTAGCAACTATATGATTTTATCCTCTTGTTTCTTGCAGCAAATTGAAATAACTGTGGCCTTGATTGGCGGTGCTATAATATGTTCGGTACTAACACTTTGCAGTGCGAAATATGTAACCATCTTAACAACGAGTGTGGTGGGTTCAGCAATGATCATATGTTCGGTGGACTTCTTTTTGCATGGACTTCAATTGACCACTTGGGTAAGATTTTTTATATATATATTAGCTTTAATTTTATTTTTATACCCTAAACCACATAGTAGTCAGGCGTATTAATAAATCTATGATTTATAAACCATGATCAATATTTCCGATACGATCATGAATATCTCTGAAGCGATCTATGCGAACATTGGTTGTCCGTCGGACGTTATATTGTTTGGTCGCAGGATTCCGATCGCCCAATTATTAACCGTTTTGATGAAATTTGGTATGTGGGCGTGGCGTTTTGTTGGTACAGGGACGAACGCTATTGAATTTGGAAAAAATCGGATCAAATTTAGATATAGCTCCCATATATATGTATCTCCCGATTTCTATAAATGAAGTCAGATTGCCTTCATTTACTAACCGATCGGCGTAAAATTTGCCACAAAGTACTCCATTTGGCATAAGTCCCTTATTTATCAACTGATCTGACTCAAATTTGGCCAAATCTAATTTTCTATAGCACTTAACTATATATAAAAAAAATCATCGAAATCGGTTCAAATTTTGCTATAGCTCCCATATATATCTATCGCCCGATTTTGACAAATTTGGCAATAAAACCTTATCAAATGTGGCTTACTTACTTACGATCTTACTCCAAATTTGGCTTACTCTAATCTTCTTCTGGCCCTATGTGCAAAATATTCATTCCAAATCGGTTCAGACATTAGATTATAGATTGTGATAAAAACTCCTTGTACCCCTTAATGTTTTTAAAATATGTGGAAATGCGGGGTTTTCCCCAAACCTATACCATTGATACTCCACAAACAATTTTTACTAATTCAGTAGGGGTGGTTTAGGGTATGATATAGTCCGAGTTTCTACTTTACTCACTTGTTTAATAATGGACTCAATATTAGTGGCATACAAACTCAATAGGTTCAGAATCAATTATAGCTCCTAATATCAGACATTTCTGTTCAGATTGTGATAAAACTCCCCCGCTTCGACTTTCTACCTTACTCACATGTTTATGTGGATTAACACTTTAATAATGAATACGCGTAACATTCGTAGCACAGGATTTGTTATACTCCATATAAAAAGATTTTGACGGTTTAACTGCTACAACTTTCGTATTAAAACTCCCCCGCATTTATAGCAGAATGTGGTTGTGGTAGTACTGGAATTTGCACTAACCTCAACCGATCGTCTACCCGTATAGGAATGATGTGTGCTACAAAATTTGATATGCACTGGTGGTCATTGACAGTATTCCAACGTTGCAGGCCAAGAATGGATCTTCGTCCACCAAAAGTGGAACAACTATTGATAGGAGACGTTATTTCCCAATATTACGTTGTCACGTTTTGTGTTAGAAGTCCATTATTGAACTCAGTGCTGACTGAGTTCAGGAATGGACTTTCCTGTTTGGGTGTAAAATATATTTGTTTGGGAACTTCAAATTTGTTAACACAATAGTTTTTAAGTGCAAGCATTAACTGTTCATAAACTAGCATAACATGTTTGGAAATATATGTTAATATGTTAGAACATATTAATGTTTCTGGACAGTTAAATGTTGTAATATATATGCTTACATATATTCAATTTTGTAAATAGTCCTAAAAACATATTCTGTGTTTAGAAAGCGAAGACTTAGGAGTTATGCTGCAAGTAAAAATAATGGAACGTAACCAATTGGCACACAAAGAAAATTTCATTAAAATATTTTTACTACAGTGTATGCCTCTACAGGTGGATACATAATATGTTTGAACAACTACAAAACACATATTTTTCGTTCTGAACCCAATTCTGAAAATATATATTGCCTGAACAAAAATGTTTTTGGGTATATGCTTACAGAAAGCGATTTTTTTTTGAGGGTACGTCCAAACAGTTTATGGAAAATTTTGTTCTACACCGCGTTCTACGATACATGTGGTAGGGGAATAATGCCCTCATCATCAATTACCCAATTGTACCTTTTGTGTACGAAGCACGGTAGTCCAGTTGGTAGAATTCTACCAAAATTTATATAATTGTAGTGCTGTTTGCGTAGATTAGCTAGAATTTTGTTGTTTTGGTAGATTTTTCAAAATATTCCTCCTTTCATCTAAGAATTGTTTTTTACAAAAATAAATTTTCAAAAATTTCCCAAAATATTCAAAAATGTTCTATAGGCAATAAATTTTGACAAATTTTCTATAGAAACAAATTGACAAAATTTTCTATGAATAATCATTTACAATTTTTATGGAAATAAAATTGCTTCACAAATTTTTCTATAAGACAATAAAACATTTTGAACAAAATTTTCTATCAGAAATAACATTTTTCACAAAAATTTTCTATAAGAAATAAAATTTTTGACAAAATTTTCTATAGAAATAAATTTCACAAAATTTTCTATAGAAATAAAATTTTTGACAAATCTATAGGAGATATGACAAAATTTTCTATGAGAAATAACAATTCTTGACCAATAATTTTTCTATGAAATAATTGAAATTTATAGATAAAATTTTGACCAAAAATTGTCTATAGAATTAAAGTTTGACAAAATTTTCTATGGGATAAAATTTGACAAAATTATTCTATAGGATCAAATTTTAACAAAATTCTATGGAGAAAAACATTCTTTGACAAATTTTCTATAGAATAAAATTTTTGACAAAATTGTCGTATAGAATTAAAATTTGACAAAATTTTGTATAGAAATAAAATGTTCACAAAATTTTCATAGAATACAATTTAACAAAATTTTTATAGAAATAATTATTTTGACAAAATATTTCTATAGAAATAAAATTTTGGACAAAAAATTTTCTATAGAAATAAAATTTTGACAAAATTTCTTATTAGAAATAAACAAATTTGATAAAATTTTCTATAGAAATAAATTTGACAAAATTTTTTAATTAGAAATACAATTTTTACAAAATTTTGTATAGAAAAAAATTTTCACAAAAATCAAATTTTACACAAATTTTTTATAGATAAAATTTTGACAAAATATTCTATAGAATTAAAAATTTATGCAAAACTTCATAAAAATAATTTTTGACAACATCTTCTATAGAAGATAAATTTTTACAAAATTTTTCATGATAGAAATAAAATATTTGACATATTTTTCAATTTAGAAAATAAATTTTCTATACAAATAAATTTGACAAAATTTGTTATTAGAAATAAAATGTTCACAAAATTTTTCTATAGGATACAAATGTTTATCAAAAATTTTCTATCAGAAATAAAATTTTGACAAAATTTTATAGAAATAAAAGTTTTGACAAAATTTTCTATAGAAATAAAATTTTTGACAAAATTTTCTATAGAAATAAAATGTTGACAAATAAAAACAAAATGACAATTTATCTTTAAATATACATTTTGACATTTTCTATAGAAACAAATTTCCTCAAGAAAATAAAATTTTTGATAAAATTTGCTATAGAAATAAAATTTGACAAATTTTTATGAAATACACTTTCTATTTAGAATAAAATATTTGCCAAAATTTTCTGTAGGAATATTACTATTAGAGAATAAATAAATTATTTCTTTACATTATGAAAAAATTCAGAAAAATTCAAAGGCACACGACTTTTATGTAGTTTTGAAGAAGTAACATATTAAAAATATACAATTCTATTTATGCGAAAAAAAATATTCTTAATTTTGTTGTTTAAATAATAAATTATAGTGACTTACTATAACAGTTGTTAAATAACATATCTGCTAATAAATCTTATAAATCCTACATTATAGATAATTCAATTTAGTTAATCATTCTTGGGGATTTTCTCTAATTTTCCAGGATATTTCATATATGGAAACCTCATCAAATCCGCCAAGCTGGCTATGCCGGTATTTAATATATTGCGTTGGCCCGTTTCATTATAATTGGACTAATTGATACAAAGTTTCATCACAGCATGGGGGTATCGATCATCGGTAAACGGGTCATTTCCAAAAACGCCACCAACAATTTGGCTCGTATGCAATCATGGCCCCGAGAGACGCGTGAAGAGGCACGACTAAAGAAATTTCGTTATTTATTATCAGTGCGTACGGCAAGGGGTGATCATTATTATCACAGCGTAAGAAAATTATTTTATTATATTAATTTTCTATATTTTATTAATATATTTTCGTTTTTTTTTCAGAATTTTGTATCGGCTCTACAAAAACGTATACAATTCTAAGTGGTACCGAAATCACACATTCGGAACGTTCGCCTTAAAACCGTTCAATGATACGCAATTTACATTCGCAGTGATCGAACACATTTCAACATACTATACCACCGCGATTCGGATATGTTTGATAAAATTCGAAATTGTACGAGAGATATAGCATACAAACGGTTTACAATTATATGTTAAATTTTTATTTACACACCAAAAAAATGAAGATACATTTTAAAAACCCTGCCTGCCTGGTACACGTACACGTGTAAAATGACAGTGTGGCCAAACTTGTATGTTTTCTACTTAAAATTGCGTCTTAAAGCAACATTTAAACAGCTTTTAAATTGGTTCCTTAGAGAAACTCTGAAAAAAAAAAACAAAACAAAAAGCAACAATTTACTGAAAATAAAAACAATTAACCATACATCTTAAAGCGTTTTCTAGGTTCCCAACCTAAAATTTACAAAAAAAATATAATTTTTCCACTGATTTAAATAAAAGTGATTTGCCGCTTTCTTAAAGCGATTCGTTATTAAGTTTGAGTTTTATATTTTTTCTTTTCCTAACTTGTAACAGTGGTTAACTTAATATTTTGTATATTATTTTTATTTAAGTTTTTTCAAAAAACGAATTAAATATTTTACGATGATAATTTTTTAAAACTATAAAAAAAAACAAACAAAAACAAAATTATGGAGTAAAAAATCTATTCCTAATTTAAAACAGTGGATAAATATAATTTTCTTTTTTAATGTAAGTGTTTTGATGTCGTTAAAAATATCTGAATATTTATCAGTTGCGTAATATCGTAAATGATTTTTTTGATGTTTATAACATAGTAATATTAGATATATCTAACTGAATTATTATAGGTTAATTAAACCCCTTCTTGTAATAAACTAGAATAAGAAGAAAGAATTAGATTAGAAACTAAAAAAAAGAAACTATAAATTAAAAAATTTTAATTTTAAATTTGAAAATACTAAAGTTTACACGAAAAACTGTTTACTCCATATGAAAAAGATTTCGCCACGCGAATAACTGCGTTATCATTGTTTTTGTTTTGTTCGAATACGTAATGATTTTCCACGGAAATATAGGCGGCATTTTATTTCGCCCCAACATAGTTACAACCGCCTATATATGGGACCTTATCACTAGGTGATAAATTTCTGATATTCGTTTTGCCGCCAACACGATTATATTATCAAAAATTTTATTTCTATAGGAAAATTTTGTCAAACATTTTATTTTCTATTGAAAATATGGTCCAAAATTTTATTTCTATTACGACAAAATTTTGATAAAATTTTATTTCTATAGAGAAAATTTTGACAAACTTTTTCTATAGAAATTTTTTGTAAAAATTTTTTTTATCTATAGAAAATTTGTTCAAAATTTATTTCTATAGAAAATTTTCAAAATTTTATTTTTATAGAATTTGGCATTTTTTTGTTATAGAAAATTTGTCAAATCTTTAATTTTTATAAAAAATTTTTGTCAAATTTTTATTTCTATAGAAACTCTTTGCCACAAATTTTAATTTCTATAAGGAAAATTTTTATCAAAATTTTATTTCTATTTCGAAATATTGTCAAAATTTTATTTCTATAGAAAATTTTTGACAATATTTTATTTCTATAGAAAATTTTTCAAAATTTTATTTTTCTATTAGAAATTTTTGTCAAAATTTATTTCTATGGAAATATCGTCAAATTTCTATTTCTATAGAAAATTTTTGATAAAATTTTTTTCTATAGTAAAATTTTGACAAAACTTTATTTCTAAAATAGAAAATTTTTGTAAAATTTTATTTTATTAAGAATTTTTGTCAAAATTTTTCTTTCGTATAGAAAATTTTTGTCAAAATTTTATTTCATTGAAATATCGTTCAAAATTTTATTTCTATAGAAAATTTTGATAAATTTTATTTCTATAGAAAATTTTTGACAAAACTTTATTTTATAGAATTTTTTGATAAAAATTTTATTTCTCTACGAAAATTTTGTAAAAATTTTATTTCTATAGAAAATTTTTCGTCAAAAATTTTATTTCTATAGAAATTTTGTCCAAAATTCTTTTTTTATAGAAAAATTTTGTTGAAAATTTTATTTCTATAGAAAAATTTTGTCAATCTTTATTTTTATAAAAAAAAATTGTCAACATTTTATTTCTATAGAACTTTTGCCAAAATGTTATTTTTATAGAGAAAATTTTATCAAAATTTTATTTCTATTCGAAATATTGGTCAAAATTTTATTTCTATTAGAAAATTTTGAGCAACATTTTATTTCTATAGAAGAATTTTGTCAAAATTTTATTTCTTATAGAAAATTTTGTCAAAATTACTATACTAAAGAAAACATTTTGTAAAAATATTTATTTTCTATAGATAATTCTGCCTAAAAATTTTTATTTCTATAGAAAATTTTTGTCAAAATTTTATTTCTAAAGAAATATTTTTGTTAAAAAATTTATTTTTATAGAAAATTTGCTGAAATTTTTCTATGTTTATAGAAATTTTGTTCAAATCTTTATTTTTATAAAAAAAAATTTGTCAAATTTCATTTCTATAGAAACTTTTTGCCAAAATTTTATTTCGTATAGAAATTTTATCAAAATTTTATTTCTATTTCGTAAATTATTCGTCAAAATTTTATTCTATAGAAAAATTGTTTGAGCATTTTATTTTCTATAGAAAATTTTTGTCAAAATTTTTTATTTCTATAAGAAAATTTTTGTCAAAAATTCTATTACTTAAATGAAAAATTTATTGTAAAAATTTTTTTCTATAGATAATTCTGTTAAATATTTTATTTCTATAGAAAAACTTTTTTGTTCCAAAATTTTATTTTCTTAAAGAAAATTCTTTGTTAAAATTTTTATTTTTTCTATAGAAAATTTGGTCAAAATTTTATTTCATAGAATAATTTTTCTCAAATTTTATTCCTATAGAAAATGTTTTGTCAGAAATTTTATTTTCTAAAGAAAATTTTGTCAAGATTTTATTTCATATAGAAAATTTTTGCTCAAAATTTTATTCTTTATAGACCTAATTTTTTTGTCAAAAAATGTTTGTTGATTTATAGAAAAATTTTGTCAAAATTTTATTACTGATAGAAAATTTTTGTAAAAGTTTTATTCTCTATAGAATATTTTGTCAAAATTCTATTACTAACAGAAAATTTTTTAAAATTTTATTTCTATAGAATAATTCTGTAAAATTTTTATTTCTATAGAAAATTTTGTCAAATTTTATTTATAAATTGCGAAAATTTATTTCTATACAAAATTTGTCAAAATTTTTATTATTTGTGCAAGAACATTTTATTTTCTTAGAATTTTTGTCAAAATTTTAATTTCTATAGAAAATTTTTTTCAAAAATTTTATTTTCATAGAAAATTTGTACAAAATTTATTCCTATAGAAAATTTTGTCAAAACTTTTATTTTCTATAAGAAATTTTTGTCAAAATTTATTATTGTGTATAGAAATTTTGTCAAAAATTTTATTGCTAGTTAGAAATTGTTGTCAAAATTTTTTTCTATAGAAAAAAATTTTGTCAAAATTTTATTTTCTATAGAAAATTTTTAGTCGAAATATTTTCATTTCTATGTAGATTATTTTATCAAATTTTATTTTCTTATAGAAAATTTTACTCAAATATTTATATTTCTTATAGGAGAATTTTTTCATTTTAAAAATTTTATTTCTATAGAAAATTTTTGTCTAAACTTAAATTTCGTATAGCCTAAAATCTCATATGCCTAAATCTTTAGAGAAATGTCAAAATTGGTTGGATCCAAATTCAATCTTTTGTTCGAGTGTACTTTAACAAAAAAGTTGTTCAATTTGTTTTTAAATTATTTTAACATACAATCATTAATTTAATTTTTATTAACTCAACTATAAACACTATTTTTGTTATGTTAAACTTGCAAACAAAACTGTTGCGAAACCATTAATCAATAGCAAAGTAATATCAAAATTTCAGTCTGAGTCATATTTATCTTTATTTAAATCATGAAGGACATGCGAAAATAAAAGTTACACATAAATGTTTCAAAGACAATTTGCATTTATTTTTTGAAAAAAAAAAATAATTGGCATTTATTTCAAGGACTGTTTGCATTTGATTTATAATAGAGCTTTTTCGCGTATAACCTTAAAATTCGTGTAAAAGGGCTCCTATAAAAAATGCCCTGGCATGATATTCCAAGAAAAAACCAAAATTGGAAAAATCCGCGAAAATTCCTCTCCAATAAATAAACAAAACCAAAATTAAAAATAAAAACGGAATATAATGTAAATAGAAATAATTATACCCATTTTACAGGAAATAAACAAGATATTTGCTTCATTGAAACTACAAGAAAAAAATTGCAAAGAACATTGCTTAACATGTTTTTAGAGTTAATCATTACCGCATGGATAAAAAGCTAAGCATAAACTAATGCAAGCCCAAATGGTTCATCCAACTGTAACTCTAATGATAATGTTTAAACAAAACAAAATGAATAAATGTTATGCAGGTTATTATTGATTAAAATTTCGATAACTTCGTGTGTATTTTGAAAACAAACAAACAAAAAATGGATAAGACTACCCGTTCTAGACTTCCCCACCGAAGTTCTATAGTTCTCCGCTCTAGCTCACGCGTTTTCTCCAGTGCTCACTAGAGACATTACATTCCAGTTCTAAAGAATTTCGATAATAACACAAATAAAAAAATTAAAAAAAGTATACGTTTTTAGCTTAAAATCCTATGCTTATATTTCTAAAAAAAATAAAATATCATATTCACATTCCATATTTATACATTTAATAATGACATTATATGAAATTCAATATTTATTTAGGAATTCCCCTCTATTGAAATGTATACGTACCATCAGTTTTTTTATAATCTAGTTACAAAAAAAAAATAGATTATAAAAATCACACATACATTTTATCATCTATCAGTTTTTTTTATTATGCACGCATCTGAAAGAAACCAATGTATTTATAATTATCTTTATCTTTTGAATTTTCGAACATATAAACTTAAAATGTCTTTTGCCCAGATCTACAGACCCAAAGAAAATTGTGGAGAAACAGAAATGCTTCTTTTAAGTTATTAAGTTCGAGTTTGAAAATTTCTGTAAAATCGGATAACAAATCTTATACTTTTTGGCCAATTTTATTTAACTTGATGGGTTATTGATCCAAAGTACAACTTGAAAAGTTTATTTTCTTTAAATGGAATTGCGTAGACAACTTATACTAAATGGACTGTAATCACACAATCATGGCCGATTGCCAAGTGTCTTAAGACTCCTAACATTGTCTTCTAATTGTAAGTTAGTTCATTTATTGGCCCGGGTATAAGTCTAACAAACTAGGGCCAGATTACATATCTTCATTCAGTTCTTGACATCTCACATAGGAGCAGTCTATAAATAATTACGAACCGATATGTGCGGTGACCGATATTTAAATTCAATTTATGCATTAGGTTACTTAGAGGGCATTATACAAACTCAACGACATCCACGTAACGGATCGGATGGAATTTGCTCCTCCAGAGACTCTTGACGGTAACATCTTGGCAAACCGTTGTTATTATGGGGGCTATATATAATTATAAGACCGATATGTACCACAGTTCTGTTTGCGATGGTTGCGTTAAGACCATTTAACTTACACCACGGTAGCCAGAATTTTTCTAACCGGATCGAATTGAAGTGTTGCTCCTCGAAGAAGTCTCGGGAGGCTCAAATCGGGCCGGCGACAGTCCGCGGCTCGACGTCATGGGAGAGCTATATCTGATGAATTGCTGGCGGGTACCTCACTGGATCTATGGACCAATTTTCGTCTGGCGGGATGGTTGTTGGGAGATCGTATACTAAGCACCAAACGTAACACAACTTTTTCAAACAGGATCGGATGAAAATTTAACTTCCTTGAAGAGGTTCCTTGAAGTCAAATCTGGGAGATCGTTTATTATGGGGGCTATACTAATAATTATGGACCAATTTATTGCCGCTTATGGGGTTGCTTAGATATGCCAGTATTCTTAGACTTTACACCACCACGTACCCAAATTCTCAACCCGGATCGGATCGTAATTCCCTTGATCCTCAAGAGGGCTCCACAAGCCAAATCTGGGGTGGTCGGTTTATAGGGGACTCATACGTAAAAGTGTCCCATATGGCCCATTTGCACTTTCCCCTTTTCAGAAGACCTTTTCTGCCGTTTTCATGCAGACTTTCTTGCTTGTGTCTGTTTTAAGATTCATTCGAAGCATATTTGTTCAAACAACCACATGTCTATATGATGTCGTAAAACAAATTTTATTCGGATTCGAACGCATTCTTTTTTAGTAGTTCGTCGACGCCAAATAATCTTGGACAACCCCCCCCCCTAAATGTTGGTTAATGAAATATTTGCTTCGAACAATCCTTTCGCATTTTAGATGTCCATAAATCCACCATATTAACTTCTATAATTTATGCGTGAGATCAATCAGTTACAAACAAAAACAAATATTTTAGGTTCACAAATACAATAAAAATAAAAAAAAATATGTAAAAGAATATATTAAACAAATTAGGAGGGCCGTAGAAATAGTAGGTAAATAGAATTTTAAACAAGAAAGTGATACTGTAAAAGAAAAGTCATATTTTTTTAAATAAAATAAAAGAGAATAAAATATACGAATAAATTAAATAACATTAATTGTCAAAAAAAAACTATTTTGTGTTTATATTTAAATAAAAAAATAAGAAAAGTGTTTATACGTGCTATTGACTATAACCCATATTGGGATAAATCACTTATAAGGTCCTGTAAGAGCTCATCTAATATGTTTTTGCGGAAATGTAGCAGCTAC
>PGFW01029166.1:42896-63113 GCA_003123925.1 Haematobia irritans | reverse complement strand
AATTTTTTTTGGAGTTAAGTTCTTTTATGACAATGGTTTTTACATCCTGCGAAGAGAATAACGTTTATTCACAAAAAGTATATACTTTTTCTTCAAATACACTTCCTTTACAGCGAAAGCAAATGAGAAACGAACTTTGTTTGTCTAAAATTTGTTTGGAGGAAAGGAATTTATTTTTTTTGCGTGTATTAGAAATAAAATTTTGACAAAGTTTTCTTAATAGAATAAAATTACGCCAAATTTTCGTATAGAAATAAAATTTTTGCAAAATTTCCTATAGAAAATTAAAATTTTGAGAAAATATTCTATAGAAATAGAATTTTGAGAAAATTTTATATTAGAAATAACATTTTGACAAAATTTTCTATTAGAGATAAAATTTTGGCAAAATTTTCTATAGAAATAAAATTTTGAAAAAATTGTCTATGGAAATAAAATTTTGGCCTAATATAAAGATTTTTGTGTTTGGTCGTTTTTGGGGAATTTCGTCGATTGAATCACGAAAAAATTTTTTGTGTGTAACTTTCTCTTATCAATGAGTTGCTTAACCGACCCTATATAAGCCTCAATTAACAAGGGGCTTCCTTCTAATAGGCCAGGCCGAACGCCTCGTTTCAGATAAGGATGAAACCACATAGAGAGACTTTGATGTACTCAGAAATATCAACAAATATCAACATACAATTAAAATCTTAATTGAGTTTAAAAAAACATATCTTGATTAAAAGTTTAATTGATTCACAAAGTTTTTTATTGAACTAAAAATGAATCACAAAAATTAATAGTATCAATTAATTTTTAATTAGATTAATTATTTAATTGATTTACTATTCATTTCTGCGCATTGAGCGACATTCTTAATTAAAAAATTAAATTTGGATCAATTAATTTCTTGATTGATGTCAGAAAATTTGTGTGTGTGTGCAGATGAACATACTTTTTGGTGTTCGGTCGAAACTGGGATTGATCCCACGATCATTCCTTAATTTATAGCCCTCACCATAGAATGGGGGTATAGTTTAACTTTGGTCATTCCGTTTGCCCAGTGTCTTTTTATATTTTCATAGATTCCAATATTTTCAAACTAGGCAGTCGTTGTACACCGTTTTGTAACACATCGAAATATTGGCTCTATAGACCCCATAAAGTATTATAATATATATATATATATATAATATATATATATATATTATTATATATATTTATATATATATATAACCTATATATTATATTTATATATATATATATATATATATATTATATATATATATATTATATACTATATATTATATATATATATATATTATATAAATATATATATATATTCTGGGTCGTAGGTTAAATTCTGAGCGATCTAAGGCATGTCCGTCCGTCTGTTTGAAATTACGCTAACTTCCGAACCGAAACAAACTGAGTCGACTTGAACTTGGCCCAACAAGTAGTTGTTTATTGATGTAGGTCGAATGGTATAGCAAATTGGCCATATCGCGACCACTTTTTACGATAGCCCCCATATAAACCGACGCTCAGATTTTGGTTTTCGAGCCTGCTTGGAGGCAGGCAAAATTCATTCGATCCGGTGTTGAATTTTGGTTACATCGGTGTGTATATTGGTAATTTAAACAACCATTAGCGTATGCTAGACAAATTTCCTAGGGGGCGGCTATAGCCCCCTAGATTAAAAAATTATAACTGAACTTATAGTCATATTAAAGTTTTTATTTCTATAAAATTGAAAAAAAAAATTAGGCATCAAAATAACTCGACAATTAATTTATAATATAGCAAATAAAAGATGTTCCACACTTTTTCCAGCAAAACAGTTGTGAGTTATCTAAAGCACAAACTTTAAAAGTACTTCCAAATGTCCTCAATTATTTTTAACTACACAGAGTAAGTTTTTTACTTTCATTTTTTCATATTTTTATGTGTAACTTTTTGTTTCTTTTTTCAAATACCAGTTAATAAAGAGTAAGAATAAATAATTTGGTTACAATATTATTTAAAATGTGTACCAATTTTACCACAAAACTGCTAAATCATTATAGAAAATCGATAATTTTTTATTATTATGAGAAAAAAGTTTTTCAAACAAGCGTCAGACATGCATTAAAAATTTCATAAAAACAGTATTTAAAAATTATGTTGTTTGGGAAATAATATCACAAAAATTTTTTTAATTCACATTCGCAAAACATGAATTCGATCCACCTTAAAGAAGTGATGCAATTTCATTGCAACGGCTGTTTGAAAACTGTGGACATTACAAGCTCATATTATATTTCATTGCTTCTCCGCCAATTTTGCCCACTTCTAGACACAAAACAGAACATTTTCACTACTTTTTCAGGTTTTGACGCTTTTTTCGCAGCGTTATTAAGATATTAATTTTTATTTGAAAGAATTTGATAATACATATCAATTTTACTATTTTTTAATTAAATTGTACTAAACTAAATCAATTCATAATTTCAACCACAGCTTTATTTTCATAAATATTCTGACTTCAAACATTTCGATTGTTCTATGAAATCTTTAGACGGAACTTTGGGCGATTGTAGTATACTTGTTTTAATTTTATTAAAAATTAAAAAACTATTGACATTATTGATAAATGTAAAATCATAAATAGTAGTTTCAAAATTCTGGGGGCGGCTAAAATTTTTCTGGGGGGGGTCTAAGCCCCCTCCCCAGAGGCCTTCCTTACGCTTATGCTACACAACATGCAGGAATTTGCTCCCATATTCGGTCCATTATTTATATTGTTAGCCCCATATAAACCAGATCCCCAGATTTGGAACCTCTGGAGGGCCCTTGGACGAGCAAACTTCACCCGATCCGGGTAACACGGTGTTAGTAGTATGCGTTCTCTAACAAACTATACAAAAATTGGTCAATACCGTCTTAAATTATATATAACCCCCAGATTAAACCGATCACCAGATTTGACCTTACGGAGCCTCTTGGAGAAGCAAAAATTCATCCGATTCCGCTTTTGTTTGCAAATTTGGTACTTGGTGAAATTTGGTACATTGCGCTAGTATATGGGCCTAAACAACTATGCCAAAAATTGGTCCATATCGGTCTATTTAGATTATATTATAGCCGATCCCCAAAAATAATATACCAAAATTTTATTACTATAGAAAATTTTGTCAAAATTTTATTTCTATAGAATATTTTGTCAAAATTTTATTACTATACAAAATTTTGTTATGATTTTATTTCTATAGAAAATTTCGTCAAAATTTTTATTTCTATAGAAAATTTTGTCAAATTTTATTTATGATGAATGTTGGTCGAAAATTTTTATTTCTATAGAAAAATTTTGTCAAAATTTTTTATTTTTGTGCTAAGAAATTTTTTTTCTTAGAATTTGTTGTCACATTTTAATTTCTATAGAAAATTTTTGTTCAAAAATTTATTTTCTATAAGAAAATTTGTCAAAAATTTATTTATAGAAAATTTTGTCAAAACTTTTATTTCTAGTAGAATATTTTGTCAAAATTTTTATTTTTTGTGTAAGGAAATTTTGTAAAAATTTTATTGCTATTAGAAATTTGTCAAAATTTTATTTCTATAGAAAAAAAATTTTTTGTCAAAATTTTATTTCTATAGAAAAATTTGTCAAATCTGATTATATTACGTGTCTTAATTTGTTTTTTTTTTTTTTTTTTGTCTTCTATTATATCACCCCGTATGGGACTAACCTTGACAATTGAGATACGTTAAGAAGTTTTAAGATGTTACCCGCAAACCAAGTTATATTTCGATTGGTGGATGACAGGTCTTTAGTACAAGTTTCTATGCAATCCATGGTTGGAGGGTACATAGTATTCGCGCTTGGCCGAACCTTTACGGCCGTATATGCTTGTTTTTTTTTGTTTTTATTTGGAACTTGTATTAAATTTCGTGCTTCATTTCCTTAACACTTAAATTATCACAGTATTTCTGTCCATATAATTAGTAATTGTAAACCACTGCTGCATCAGTTAATTTGTGTTAATGATGTTCACAATTTTGTATCATACTCACATTGTGTAACATTGTGTGTATCACGACTATTGATGGACGGATGATACAAAAAAAATTGCTGCCCAGTTCTTTTTGCGATTTTTTTTGCTCTTGAACGTTTCTTTATCTTGATCGTTTTTGCAGTAATCATCACATAATTTCTTGGCTCAAGTTATCTCATACTTGGCTCTTATTGTCCTTGTCACAAAATGATCGTGTGTGTGTGTTCTTTACCTAAATGAAATTCTTTCCTCTTGACCTGACCTATTGAATTCAAGGTAGCCAATAATCATTTGTGTTAACTTACATATTTTATCGATGGTTAATACTTTTGATTTTGCTTTTGGCTTAACTATGAGGACTCATTGATTAGCATGGTCGTTAATTACAGTCTATAACAATATTGCAAATACTGAATAACTTCTAAAATAAAATAATTTCTTTCATAAGAAAAATAGTTTTTTTTTTTTTTCATATATAACACAAAAATTTGATAAAAAGCTTTTCAAAAAAAGTTTTTTTATTTTTTATTATTCATTAACTTATAGTTAAATTATAAGAATAATGGCAGAATAGTCTATCATTAGTACTCTAGGCTATCACCTAGATTTTTTAAATTTGGTATAATTTTTTTTTTAAATTTATAAAATTTTCTTTTAAAATTTTTAGTATATTATTTTGACGATGAGTGGCAACCGCTGTGCCTAAATCGCAGCTAAAATTTAACAAATCAAAACAACGTTTCTTCAGTGGTTCTGTGTCTTGCTAAAACAACTTAAATTCACACCTCAATTTCGTAATTGAACCAAAAAAAAATATTTTTTTTTTTTTTCAAAAAAAAACATATAATGTAAGGTGGAAAATGGGTTTGTTTTCTATGTCCTATAATATGACGTTTTATCGCTTCCTTCCAAACTTTATTCATCGCGCAATAGAATATACAGAACAATGTTCGTTAGTCAACTTTCTTTGTGAGAAACTAATATTATTTTTTTTTTGGTGTACATGGATGATTAAATTAACCGAAAAAAAAAGTTAGTTTATATAAATTAAATTTTAAAAATCTTCAATTTAAAATACTTCATATCAAAGTCGTTAATGTTGTGTCCCTGAACTATTCCAATATTCTGCTCAACGTAAAAAATTTCTATATTTTTTTTCCATTTTCAGTTTCTTCGAAATATTTTAGCCCCCAAAGCACACTACATAAACCTACTTTTAACTATATTCTTCTTTTTTATATTTTTAGGGTTTCCTTTATGATCATTCCCTGCCACCAGTACACCACCGAGATACCATGTAGTTGCACTGTTATCGGTCGATGTGTGCGCGTGTTGGCTATAGTTTTTGTGCTTCCTAGGTATAAGTAATTTAGAGTGAAACACCAAAACGATTGGTCATAAATCTCTATTCCAACATACAACGGTATTTGGGCATGTTTGCCAGAGAGTTTTCAAACAGTAGGTATGTTAGTTGCTATAGTTGAATAATGTTTAAAAAAAACACGACTTTTAAAGGAAAGTAGCGAAATTGCCAAATTAATTTGTATAATTATTAGAAGTCACTTTACTAACATCACGTTCCAAATTTTAATTTCCATTGAAAAATTTCGTCAAAATTTTATCTTCTTATTGGCGAACATTTTGCCAAAAATGTTATTTTCATATAGGAAATTTTTATCCAAAATTTATTCTATGGAAAACTTTTGTCAAAATTTTATTTCTATCAGAAAATTTTGTTTCAAAAATTTTATTTCTATTGCAACTATTTTATCAAAATCTTTATTTCTTATTAGAAAATTTTGTCAAATTTTATTTCTTTTGAACATTTTTATTTTCAAAATTTTATTTCTTTAGTTTATTTTGGAACATTTTATCAAAATTTTATTTTCTATTAGAAATTTGTCAAAATTTTATTTCTATAGAAATTTTTTTTCAAAATTTTATTTTCTGCTGAATTTTTGTCTCAAATTTTTATTTTCTATGCCGAAATTTTGTCTAAAATTTTATTCTCTATAGAAAATTTTGTATAATTAAATATTTTTCAAAAAAAATTTTCTATTGGAAACATTTGATGACAGTACCTCTTTGGTTTGGAGTGGAATATTTTTTTGCAAAATTTACCAAAACATCATAGAATTCTTACCAATTTTCTAAACAGAAATAAATTCTACCATTTTTTGTAGAATTCTTTACCACTGTGAAAGCAACTTCTTGCTCTTCTTCCAGTTTTTTTTTTTCCGAAACGACCAATAGTCGCTTACACATTTTTAGTTAAAATTCTATATTGCTCTTAGTCCCAAGTTCATTTATCACATTATGTGTTGCTTTCCAATCTCGATTTTATTCACATTTAAATTCTGCGAGGCGCTCAAAACAATATACCACGCCGTACCGTTTTCTCCAACCAAATATAAAACAATCACTCATCACGCCTTGAATTCCACCACGAATAAGTTTATTTTCTGAATGAAACCACCAAAATGATCTTTGTAAAGCCTGTAAACAATTAAAATGAACTGTTGGTGACAGTTGGTAGAATTCTACCCCAGCAAAAAAAAGCGTCGCCAAAAAAGTTAAAGTGAAAAATTGTTCTTTTTGGATGCGGAAGTGGGTTTGCAAATTGGCGCAGAAGCGATGAATTTAACACGGGCTTGTCATAGGACGGATGTCCACCATTTCAAATGCCGTTGCACTGAATTTGCAGCACTTCTTAAGGTGTGATCCGAATTCAGTGTTTTGGATATAAATTAAAAAAATTTGCAATAATTTGCCAAATAAATAAAATTTTTATAATTTTTAAAGCATTGTACCGCTAGTCTGTAAAGTTTGACTCAAATATTTTTCAAAAAATTGGCAATTTTTCTAAAATGGATCTAGATTTGCTTTGGACAAAATTTAATAACTTTTTACCATTTTTATTAAATTCTTCTTGCTTCTAAACGTTGTTCTAAGATTGCCTGCCATTAGAAGCAATTCCATTTTTTTGCTGATCCGGACAAAAAAGTAGATTTTTTTTACTTTTTGGTAATTGGTTAGAATTTCTTATTTTTTTTGTAGATTCTTGCAAAAATGATTCCTCTCCAACTAAGATATACTTCAAATTTTTGTTAAAATAAAATTTTGAGAAATTTTTCTGTAGATATTAAATTTTTGAAATTTTTTTATATTTCTTACAATTTTGCAAAATTTTCTATTAGAAATAAATTTTGGCAAAATTTTTCTTAAAAATAAAATTTTAGCAACTTGTCTTATAAGAAAATACAATTTTGGCAAATTTTCCATAGAAATAAAACTTTGGCAAACTTTTCCAATAGATAATAAAATTTTGCCAAAATTTTCCATAGAATAAATTTAGGCAAAATTTACCATAGAAGATCAAAATTTAGGCAAAATTTACCATAGAAATTAAAATTTTGGCAAAATTTTCTGTAAAAAAAAAAAATTAAGCAAATTTTTTATAGAGAAATAAATTTTTGGCAAAATTTTTCTATAGAACTAAATAGTTTAGCAAAATTGTCGAAGAAATAAAATTTGGACAAATTTTCCCTCATAAAAATAAAATTTGGGCAAAACTTCTTCTATAAGGAATAAAATTTTTGGCAAAATCCTATCCAATAGAAATAAACATTTCTGGCCAAACATTTCTATTGAAAAATTTTTGGAAAATTTTCATATAGAACATAAAATTTTTAGCAAACTGTCTATTAGAATATTAATTTTGGCAAAACTTTTCTATAAAAATAAAATTTTGGCAAAATTTTCCATAGAAATAAAAATTTTTGCAAAATTTTCCATAGAATAAGATTTGCCAAAAAATTTTCCAATAGAAATAAATTTGGGCAAAAGTTTACCATAGAAATTAAAATTTTTTTGGCAAATTTTCTGTAGAAAAAAATTTTTCAGCCAAAATTGTCAATAGAAATAATAATTTTTGGCAAAGTTTCTATAGAAACTAAAAGTTTTAGCCCAAAATTGTCTATAGAAATAAAAATTTGAACAAAATTTTTCTATAAAAATACAAATTTGGCAAACTTTTCTATAGGAATAAAATTTTGGCAAAATCTTCCATAGAAATAAAATTTTGGCAAACATTTCTATTGAAATAAAATTTTGGAAAATTTTTCTACAGAAATAAAATTTTTGGAAAATTTTCCATAGAAATAAAATTTTTGGAAAATCTTCCATAAAAATAAAAATGCTGGCCAAAAAATTTCCTAGATTAAATATAATTTTGCGCCAAAATTTTTTATAAAAATCAAAATGTTTGGCAAAATTTTCATAAAATAAAATTTTGGCAAAATTTTCCATAGGAAGTAAAATTTTGGGCAAAATGTTTCCATAGAAATAAAATGTCGGCAAAAATCTCTATAGAAATAAAGATTTTTGCAAAATTTCCTATTTAGAAAAAAAAAATTTAGCAAATATTTCAATAGAAATAAAATTTGGCAACATTTTTCTGTATTTGAACTAAAAGTTTAGCAAAATTGTCCTATTTTAGCAAATAAAAAATTTTGGACAAAAATTTTTCTATAAAAATAAAATTTTGGGGCAAACTTTCTTATTTAGGAATAAAATTTTTTGGCAAATCTTCCATAGAAATAAAATTTTTGGTGCAAACATTTGCTATTGAAATAAAAATTTTTGGCAAAATTTTTTCTACAGAAATAAATTTTTGGGAAAATTTTCCATTAGAACATAAAATTTTTGGAAAATCTTCCATAAAAAATTAACAATGTTGGCAATATTTCCTAGATAAATTATACCTTTTGCGAAAATCTTCCATAAAAATTAAAATGTTTGGCAATATTTCTAGATAAATATTACATCTTTGGCAAAATTTTTTTATTAAAAATAAAATGTCTGTTCAAATTTCTCCATTAGCGAATAAAATTTGGCCAAAAATTTTCCATAGGAATAAAAATTTTGCGCGAAATGTCCATAGACAACATCCATTAATTTTTGCAAAATCTTCCATAGAAATTAAAAATTGTTGTGCAAACCTTTTCTATAAAAAATAAAATTTTGGCAAAATTTCCATAGCAAATAAAAATTTTGGGAGAAAATTTTCCATAGAAATAAAAATTTTGGAAAAATTTTTTCCTATAGACATAAATTTTCTCAAAATTCTCTCTCGCACTCAAAATTTTGCCGCAAAATTTCCTATAAAAACGAAAATTTCTATAAAAAAAAATGTTGGCAGGAAATTTTTCTATAGAAAAAAATTTTTCGGCAAAATTTTCTATAGAAATAAAATTTAACAAAATTGTTCTATAAAATAAAATTTTGGCACAAATTTCTCTTAGAAAAATAAAAATTTTTGGCAAAGATTTTCTTAGAAATAAAATTTTGGACAAAAAAGTTTTTCTATAGAAATAAAATATTTAACAGAATTGGTCTATAGAATTATAAATTTTTGCAATAATTTTTCATTAGACCAGAATAAATTGACAAAAATTTCTTTGAAATAAAAATTTTGACTATAAAATTTCTATAGAAATAAATATGAACAAATTTTCATATAGAAATAAAATTTTTGACAAAATGATTACATATAAAATAAAATTTTGGCAACTTCATAAATAAAATTTGCAAATCATTACGAAATAAAATTTTGGCAAAAAGTTTCAATAGAAATAAAATTTTTGGAGACAAATTACTTTTATAAAAATAAAGATTTTGGAACAAAATTTCTATAAACATAGAAATTTTTTCAGCAAAGTTTTCTATGACAAAATATTTTTTAAAATGTTCTAGAAATAAAATGCAAAATTTTCTATAGAAATAAAATCTTTTTAGCAGAATTGTCTAATAGAAATATAAATATTTTGGACAAAATGTTTTCCATTAGAATAATAAGAATTTTGACAAAATTTTCTATAAGAAATAAAATTTGGACAAAATTTTTCATAGAAATAAAATGTTGGCAAAATTTCTAATAGAAATAAAATTTTGAACCAATTTTCGATAATAAAATTACAAAATTTTTGATATAAATGTTTCAAATTTCAAAAATAATATCAAATATAAAACATATTTTGGCAAATTAGTTTATAGAAATGAAATGTTGCAAAATTTTTTTTAGTAAATACAGATTTTGCAAATGCTATCAATAATTTGCTTATCATAGAAATAAAATTTTCAAACAAATTCTTCTATAAAAAAAAATTTTGGCAAATATTTCTATAGAAATAAAATTTTGGACAAAATTTTCTATTAGAAATAAAATTTTTACAAATTTTCATAGAAATAAAATTTTGATCAAAAATTCTAGTGAAATAAAAGTTTGGTCAAAATTTTCTATAGAAATAAAATGTTATCATAATATTTTCTATAGAAATAAAATTATTGAACGCAATTTTCTAATGAAATAAAATTTTTGCCAAAATTTTCTATAGAAGAAAATTTTTGACAAACTAATAAAATTTTACAAATTTTCTATTTAGAATAAAGTTTGTCAAAATTTTTACATGAAATAAAATTTTCGCAAATTTTTCTATAGATATATAAATGTTGCGTCCTAAAATATTTTGCTAAATTTCTAAAAATAAATAATTTTGTACTAAAATTTTCTATGAGAATATTTGTCAAAATTTTCATAGACAATCAAATTTTGATTTTTTTTTAATTTGATAGAATTTTCTTCAAATTTTTGTTAATTTATTTTTGGCACGAGTGGCCAACGCGTGTTCTTTGCACTGGAATAAATCTGTTAAGCTGTCAGACCGACGCGGTTTAGAAATTATAGGGAACCTGGAAGTTGCCTTGCCAATACATATCAACCACACTGCTTATAAGGCTATAATTAAATTTCACTCGTACATACATATATGGCTCTCGAGCGTATATGATGTTACATCTGTCGTTGCTATACAGATTCACCTTATTTTCATAACACCAACTACATAGGAAAGTTCGTAAGACAGAGAACAACCAATCGCCTGAAGGTCGTTTGTTGGAACACCTTCGCAGTTAGGACCATTATGGCATGAACATTAGCTTTTGCACGGAAAGAAGGGGTTCATTTGTCCTATTTATTGATGAAGTACTTGTATTATCCGGCGTATAGGCGTGATTTTACTATAATCTTTGGTAGCTATGAGAATTACACCTATATTTAACAGGTGGGGGGGGGGGACATTAATTAAGACGACATGGTGACATTTAGCTATCCCTATTTACATGGACATCTTATTAAATTGTTCTTTAATCTTCTCCTCTTAGGAATACCGTTGTCTCTACAGTGCTGATGGGTTTTCCTAACTGGAGCATTTATTGGCCATGAAAGGCTGTGGCCATGATGCCGTATCTACATTACTGGATTATTTGGGAGAACCAGCCGCATGGCTTGCTTCCTCTTTTGGGTTTGCCTGCCGTCTAGTGGGGTGCGGTACTTTGGCCTCCACATATCCAGCTGGCTACATTTTTTATAACGCGCTTTTCTGGGGTGATATTAGCCGGAGCTGCAATGGGCTGTTTGTGGTGGCTACTATGCCGAGACAATGAGTTTGGGGTAAGTTTGTTGTTATGGGATTTCTTAAGTTATAAATTGTTGTTTGTTTATTTATGCTTAATTTGCAAATAATACTAAATTTATACATCCATAGCAAAAAAAGGTCTTCTAAATTCAAGCAGTCGATAGAGTGCCTTTTTTATTTTTTTTATCTTCAGGGTCACATCAAATTGTAAAATTTTTGAGGTTTTAAAATGTTACTCAAAATCCATTTTCAAGAGCTAAAAATATGTTCTTGGTATATAAAGGGTGATACGGTCAAAATTTGGTCAAGGGAAAACGCCGTGTAGCATCCGTGAATCGTTTTATTAAAAATTTCAAATTAATTTCTCTTTTTCAAGTTCAATTAGTACATAAAATTCAGGAAAAATTATTCAGTTAGGCTTTCGCATTTTCCAAATCCGAATTCTGCCCGGCCTCCACCGCTTGACACCTGCCATTCAGATTTTGTACAAGCCACCTTCGTCCACCTTTCGAGCGCAAGAAAGCCAGTTTGCTTTGAACTGCTGTCGTCCTTAGCAGTTTTTTTTGGTCTTCTTTAGGCCCCCGCCTTGACAATAGCCCAGTATTCTCAATTGGGCGCACTCTGGCGTGTTGGAGGGTTCTTGGTCCTTGGGACCACCTCACGTTTGTTGGCGGCGTACCACTCCATGCGCCTTTTTTACTTTAATGGCAAGATACCAAATCCGGCCAAAACAGTAACGGACAACACCGTGTTTCTTCAGGAAAGGCAGCAGACTTTATTCAAAACACTCTTTCACCGTAAATTTCTTGTCGGTTGACAGTCCCGCGAACGCTATGAAAATGCTGCTTTTCACAGCCATCAGGTACCAGATGCCTTGCCAAAACCCAAGATATTTTCTTGCGAACTTTACAGTTTTATGTGCCTTAAAATATCACTACCTTTCCCTTCCTTTTGCCGTTATTAAAACTCCTGTCCCGGAACGCTGCTTTTGTAAGTCGGCTTGACGCTAGGTTTCGTGTCCATTACCACGACAGTCAAAACTTCGCCTCAGCAATCCGTCGTGTACAGCCTCCGGATCGCGCTTTGGCCGTCGTATTTGGTTTATCATCGCGATTTGGAGTCACTTACCTTTCTTGTAAGTCGCATTAGTCCGCCTCGTTTTTTGGCTCGCATGCACGGTTCCGTAGACGATACACCCAGCTTATTTTGCGGCATCCTCGGAAGAGGAGAGGTTAGGGTTTCGCTTTGAAACTACCGGCAATCTCTTTGTCGTGCTCAACGGCTTCCCGGTTTTCGATTTCCCCCCGATCCAAGACTTCCTGCGCGGGTGTCGACAAACGTTCCCCAAACACTTTAATTAGGCATTCTGTAATTGGTTGATTTGGCAACTTCTTTAGCGATTTTGCCAGCTTTCGTACGAGTAGCTCGGATTTTCGCCGATGCGCGACCAAATTTTGATCGCTGCTCTTCCTTGCCTTGGATCGGCCATTTTGACTCAATGAAGAGTGCAATTTCCAAACATCATCCCTCCTTCCACGAAATTTTTTCCTATAAAATTTTAATCGAATTTTAAAAAATATAAAATTTATGATTCAACAAATTTTTTAATTGAAACAAAAATCAATCACAAAAATTAATAGTATCAATTAATTTTTTAATTGGATCAATTAATTTTTTAATTGACCTTCAATTAATTTTTTTAATTAATACTATCACTTCTGTGATTGAAGACATTTCAATTAAAAAATTAATTGGATCAATTAATTTCTTGATTGGATCAGAAAAAAAATTTTTTTGTGTACATTTTGCTGCTTTTCTGTGGTGTCTTCTAACAAAATTCTTTGGGTGTTACAATTACAAAATTTCTCTATAAAAGCATGAATCACTGACCAACAGCTAAATATATTAATTGTGAGTGTAGCAACTATATGATTTTATCCTCTTGTTTCTTGCAGCAAATTGAAATAACTGTGGCCTTGATTGGCGGTGCTATAATATGTTCGGGTACTAACACTTTGCAGTTGCGAAATATGTAACCATCTTACAACGAGTGTGGTGGGTTCAGCAATGATCATATGTTCGGTGGACTTCTTTTTGCATGGACTTCAATTGACCACCTTGGGTAAGATTTTTTATATATATATTAGCTTTAATATTTATTTTTATACCCTAAACCACATAGTAGTCAGGGTATAATAACTGTGATCTGCCAAAAAAAATGTGCCTACCAGAAATATTGATTTTAGACCCCATGAAATATATACCGATCGACTCAGAATAACCTCCTGAGTCGATCTAGCGCTTGGTGTCCTAGGGATCTATAAATCGAAAATCGATTAATCGATTATTCGAATAT
Source organism: Haematobia irritans (assembly GCA_003123925.1). Classification (NCBI taxonomy): domain Eukaryota; kingdom Metazoa; phylum Arthropoda; class Insecta; order Diptera; family Muscidae; genus Haematobia; species Haematobia irritans. Next base: position 49,266 of record PGFW01029166.1, on the reverse strand, counting down.
TTGCATGAAAATCTAAAAAAATCGAAATCGATTATCAACCTAAAAATAATCGCAAAATCGATTTTAGATTTTCGGCTAATTTTTAATTTTGACGATCCAATATATATTTTAGATTTTAGATTTTCAACCATTTTTTTTTTAATTTTGATTTTCACAAATCGATTTTAGTGTTTTATTCATTGGTTTAAATTAAACTGAAATGTGCCTAGATGTAAGGAATTCTATTACCAATAAGAATAAAAATTCTGATTTGATTAAATAAAATATCAAAGTGGTGGAAATGAATCCTTTGTGATTTCAATTTCCTTCAATTTATACCGTTTGCAATAGGGCCCCAGGAATGAAACAAGGCCACAAATTTGGGGCGACACTTCATTATTTTGGGAAATAATGATAAATGATTTGTACATGTTAAAAATTTTATATTGAACCTCTTAAAAATATAATAAACAAATTAAAAAAATTAACACGTTTGACCAGAACACTAATTTTTGTCATTTCATACCAACTATTGTTGACAACACTCGAAAAAAGACAAATAGATTTCATAAAATTGATTATTTTGTATAGTCATTATTTCTATGAAGTTCGATTATGAAAAATCTATGGTGTCCGTCGGTACGTTATATTTGTTGGTCGCAGGATTCCGATCGCAATTATTAACCGATTTTGATGAAATTTGGTATGTGGGCGTGGCGTTTTGTTGGTACAGCGACGGACGCTATTGAATTTGGAAAAAATCGGATCAAATTTTAGATATAGCTCCCATATATATGAGTATCTCCCGATTTTCTATAAAATGAGTCAGATTGCCTTCATTTACTAACCGATCGGCGTAAAATTGCCACCAACAAAGTACTCCATACTTTGACCATAAGTCCCTTATTTATCAACTGCATCTGGACTCAAATTTGGCCAAATCTAATTTTCTATACGCACTTAACATTATATAAAAAAAAAATCATCGAAATCGGTTCAAATTTTGCTATTAGCTCCCATAATATATCTATCGCCGATTTTGACAAATTTGGCAATAAAAACCTTATCAAATGTGCGCTTACTTACTTACGATCTTACTCCAAATTTGGCTTACTCTAATCTTTCTGGCCATATGTGCAAATATCATCCAAATCGGTTCAGACATAGATATAGATCTTGATAAAAAACTCCTCTGTACCCCTTAATGTTTTTAAATATGAAATGCGGGTTTCCCCAAACCTATTACCATTGATACTCCACTAACAATTTTTACTAATTCAGGTAGTGGTTTTAGGGTTATGATATAGTCCGAGTTTCTACCTTTACTCACTTGTTTAATAATGGACTCAATATTAGTGCTGCCATACAAACTCAATAGGTTCAGATATCAATTATAGCCTTCCTAATATCAGACATTTCTGTTCAGATTGTGATAAAACTCCCCCGCTCGACTTTCTACCTTACTCACATGTTTAGTTTGGATATAACATCTAAAATTGAATACGCGTAACATCGTAGCACAGGATTTGTTATACTCCATATAAAAAAGATTTGGACGGTTTAACTGCTACAACTTTGTATTAAATCTCCTCCGCATTTATAGCAGAATGTGGTTGGTAGTACTGGATTTGCACGACCTCAACGCATCGTTACCGTAAGGAATGAGTGTGCTACAAAATTTGAATGCACTGGTGGTCATGACAGTATTTCCAACGTTGAGGCCAGAAATGGACTTCGTCCACAAAAGTGGCAACACATATTGATAGGAGACGTTATTCCCAATATTCGTTGTCACTTTTGTGTACGAAGTCCATTCTTGAACTCAGTGCTGACTGAGTTCAGGAATGGACTTCTCTGTCTTGGGTGATAAAAATTTATTTGTTTGGAATCTCAAATTTGTAAATCCAACAACATTTTAAGTGCGAAAGCATGATAATGTTTCATAAACCTAGCACTAACGATGTCTTGGACATTATATGTTAATATGTTTAGAACATATTATGTTTCGCGGACATATAAATGTTTTGTAAATTAATATGCTTACATATATAAATTTGGAAATTATCCTAAAAACATATCTGTGTTTAGAAAGGAAAGACCTAGCAGACGTTATGCTGCCAAGTAAAATAATTGGAAAGTAACCAATTGGCACACACAAGAAAAATTTATCATTAAAATATTTATTACTACCAGTGTATGCCCTAAGGTGACAAACATAATACTGTTTGAACATTACAAACAATATTTTGTTGAACCAATTCTTGGAACAATATATATGACCTGACAGCAACAATGCTGCTTTGGGGGTATATGTTACAGAAAGCGATTTTTTTTTTTGAGGGTGAACGTCCAACAGTTTATGGAAAATTTTGTTCTACACTCGGCGTTTCCTAGATACATGTGGTAGGGGAATAATGCCCTCTATCAATACCCATTGTACCTTTTGTGTACGAAGCACGGTAGCCACAGTTGGTAGAATTCTACCAAAATTTATAGATTTGTAGCTGTTTGGTAGATTAGTAGAATTTTTGTTGTTTTGGTAGATTTTTCAAAATAATCAAAATTTTATTCTATAGAAATTTTATTCAAATTTTATTCTATAGAAAATTTTGTCAATGTTATTCTATAGAAAATTTGTCAACATTTAATTTCATAGAAAATTTTTTTGTCAAATTTTTATTTCTAATAAAAATTGTGAAAAATTTTATTATTTAATAGAAAATTTTGGTCAAAAATTTATTCCTATAGAAAATTTTGGACAAAATATTATTTCTATAGAAAATTTTGCAAAATTTTTTTTCTATACAAAATTTTGTAAAATTGTATTCTGCTATAAAAAATTTTGTCAAAATTTTATTTCTAAGAGAAATATTTTGTCAAATTTTTTATTTCTATAGAAAATTTAATCAATTTTTGTCTCTATAGAAAATTTTGTCAAAATTTTATTTCTATTAGAAAATTTTGTCAAAATTTTATTTCTATAGAAATTTGTCATAATTTATTTCTATAGAATTTTGTCAAAATTTATTTCTATGAAAATTTTTCAAATTTTTTATTTTATTAGAAATATATGTGAACAAATTTTATGTTCTATAGAAAATTTTTGTGAATATTTTATTTTCATAGAAAATTTTGTCAAATTTTACTTCTATACGAAAAATTTTGTGAAAAATTTATTTCTATAGATGAATAATTTTGTAAATTTTATCCTATAGAAAATTTTGTGTGAAAAATTTATTTCTATGGAGAAAGTTTTTGTGAAAATTTTTTTTCTATGAAAAATTTTGCACAAAATATTATTTTCTATAGAAAATTTTGTTAATAAATTTTTTTTCTATAAAAAATTATTTGTCAAATTTTATTTCTAAGAAAAATTTTTGTCAAAAATTTTATTTCTATAGAAAATGTTTGTCAAAAAATATTATTCTATAAGAAAATTTTTGTCAAAATTTTATTTCTAATAAAAGAAAATTTTGTCAAAATAGTTATTTCTATAGAAAATTTTGTTAAATTCTTATCCTATAGAAAATTTTGTGAACATTTTATTTTCTATACAAAATTGTCAAAATTTTAATTCTATAGAATTTTGTCAAAATTTTATTCTATAGAAAATTTTGTCAAAATTTTATTTCTATAGAAAATTTTGTCAAAATTTATTTCTATAGAAAATTTTGTTAAATATTTTATCTATAGAAAATATTTGTGAAACATTTTATTTCTATAGAAAATTTTGTCAAAATTTTATTTCTATAGAAAATTTTGTCAAAATTTTATTTCTATTGAAAATTTTGTCAAAATTTTATTTCTATAGAAAATTTTGATAACATTTTATCCTATAGAAAATTTTGTGAACATTTTATTTCTATACAAAATTTTGTCAAAATTTTATTTGTATAGAAAATTTTATTTCTATTGAAAATATTGTCAAAATTTTATTTCTATAGAAAATTTTGTAAAAAATTTATTTCTATAGAAAATTTTGTCAAAAATTTATTTCTATAGAAAATTTTGTCAAAATTTTATTTCTATAGAATATTTTGTCAAAATTTTATTTCTATAAAAAATTTGTTAAAATTTGATTTTGTGAAAATTTTTTTCTATACAAAATTTTGTAAAATTGTATTTCTATAAAATTTTGTCAAAATTTTATTTCTATAGAAATTTTATCAAAATTTTATTTCTATAGAAAATTTTGTCAAAATTTTATTTCTATAGAAAATTTTGTGAACATTTTATTTCTATAGACAAAATTTTGTCAAAATTTTAATTCTATAGACAATTTTGTCAAAATTTTATTCTATAGAAAATTTTGTCAAAATTTTATTTCCATAGAAAATTTTGTTAAAATTTTATCCTATAGAAAATTTTGTCAAAATTTTATCCCATAGAAAATTTTGTGAAAACTTTAATTCTATAGACAATTTTGTCAAAATTTTATTCTATAGAAAATTTTGTCAAAATTTTATTTCCATAGAAAATTTTTGTCAAAATTTTATTTCTATAGAAAATTTTGTCAAAATTTTATTTCTATAGAAAATTTTGTCAAAATTTTATTTCTATAGAAAATTTGTCAAAATTTTATTTCTATAGAAAATTTTGTCAAAATTTTATTTCTATAGAAAATTTTGTGAAAAATGTTATTTCTATAGAAAATTTTGCAAAAATGTTATTTCTATAGAAAATTTTGTCAACATTTTATTTCCATAAAAAAATTTTGTCAAAATTTTATTTCTATAGAAAATTTTGTCAAAATTTTATTCCTATAGAACATTTTGTGAAAATTTTGGGAAATTTTGTGAAAATGTTATTTTGTAAAATACATCTTAGATGAAGAGGAATATTTTGAAAAATCTACCAAAACAACAAAAATTCTACTAATCTACCAAACAGCTACAAATCTATAAATTTTGGTAGAATTCTACCAACTGTGGCTACCGTGCTTCGTACACAAAAGGTACAATGGGTATTGATAGAGGGCATTATTCCCCTACCACATGTATCTAGGAAACGCCGAGTGTAGAACAAAATTTTCCATAAACTGTTGGACGTTCACCCTCAAAAAAAAAATCGCTTCTGTAACATATACCCCAAACACATTTTGCTTCAGGCATATATATTTTCAGAATTGGTTCAAACAAAATATTGTTTGTATTGTTCAAACATATTATGTTTCACCTTAGGGCATACACTGGTAGTAAAAAATTTTAATGAAATTTTCTTTGTGTGCCAATTGGTTACTTCCATTATTTTACTTGCAGCATACTCTCTAGGTCTTCCTTTCTAAACACAGATATGTTTTTAGGCTATTTCCAAATTAATATATGTAAGCATATTATATTTACAAACATTTAATGTCCCAAACATAATATGTTCTAACATATTAACATATATGTCCAAACATGTTATGCTAGTTTATGAACATTATATGCTTGCACTTAAAAATATTGTGTTAACAAATTTGAGTTCCAAACAAATAATTTTTACACCCAAACAGGAAGTCCATTCCTGAACTCAGTCAGCACTGAGTTCAAGAATGGACTTCGTACACAAAAGTGACAACGAATATTGGGAATAACGTCTCCCCTATCAATATGTGTTGCCACTTTTGTGGACGAAGTCCATTTCTGGCCTCAACGTTGAAATACTGTCATGACCACCAGTGCATTCAATTTTGTAGCACACATCATTCCTTACGGTAACGATGCGTTGAGGTCGTGCAAATCCAGTACTACCAACCACATTCTGCTATAAATGCGGAGGAGATTTAATACAAAGTTGTAGCAGTTAAACCGTCCAAATCTTTTTTATATGGAGTATAACAATCCTGTGCTACGATGTTACGCGTATTCAATTTTAGATGTTATATCCAAACTAAACATGTGAGTAAGGTAGAAAGTCGAGCGGGGGAGTTTTATCACAATCTGAACAGAAATGTCTGATATTAGGAGCTATAATTGATTCTGAACCTATTGAGTTTGTATGCCACTAATATTGAGTCCATTATTAAACAAGTGAGTAAAGTAGAAACTCGGACTATATCATACCATAAACCACCCCTACTGAATTAGTAAAAATTGTTTGTGGAGTATCAATGGTATAGGTTTGGGGAAAACCCGCATTTCCATATTTAAAAACATTAAGGGGTACAAGGAGTTTTATCACAATCTATATCTATGTCTGAACCGATTTGGATGATATTTTGCACATATGGCCAGAAGATTAGAGTAAGCCAAATTTGAGTAAGATCGTAAGTAAGTAAGCCACATTTGATAAGGGTTTTATTGCCAAATTTGTCAAAATCGGGCGATAGATATATATGGGAGCTATAGCAAAATTTGAACCGATTTCGATGATTTTTTTGATATATATTAAGTGCTATAGAAAATTAAGA
>PGFW01029164.1:31090-42827 GCA_003123925.1 Haematobia irritans | reverse complement strand
ACAACAGCAACATTAAATCGTTAAGAGAAATACAATTTTGAATTAGAAAAATCCTATGGGTAATGTAACGGTTGTATGAATTAGCATAAACTCAATGCTATATAGAGAGTGATATTCTCACCAATATATACATCTTTACTCTCTTTCTCTGGCACTCTAATTAATGTGTGGATCATCTTTCTTATACCCAACAAGAGCATTAGTCACACAAGGTGAAGCTGCATTTGCAGCAAAGGCTGCTGTTTTAACAGCAGGCGATTGTAATTTAACATTACAGTTATATTGTATGCAAGGCCTTGGTATTGAAAGTTCAACTATAGCGGAGTGTCAGTGTGTGCTAAACGCTCCATAAAGCGTTAAACGCTTTAGTTGAGCATATTTCATACAGCAGCAAATGTGGTTTATATCCCAACCAAAGGCCACATTATTAATGCCGCAAGACGACCACCCAGCCCCCATAAAACACCTGAGTAGTACCAAAAATACAGTCAAACCAAAAGAAAAACCACCTTCGCCATCATCAACAACCACCGCCACCAACACCACAACCATCTGGGAGAGGTTATATGCGCGTATAGAGGCCATCACTCCAAGAGTATCAATAAAATGTTAAAAGGTAATTAAAAACTAATGACTTTTGTATTTCACATAGTCTACCTAAGTTTCAATGGCATAGTCTAGTCAACAAATCCTTTCTTCTCCTCCCCGCCCACATAAACATTCCCACCTGCTATTTAGCAGTCTAAAAAAAAAATGTAAGCAGAGTCATTTATATGTACATATATAAAAATTGTTGTTTTTTCACTTGTTTATGTTGTTATTATGCCATCATAGATAGATTAATGAATAATTAAAATATAATTATAATATAATTAGATTTTTCTATTTATAAGTTTAATTATGTTCGATTATTTAAATTTATTATTATTATTTTTTTTCTATTGAATTATTTGATTTTGTAGTAGAAGAAAGTAAGAGGTCATATAATTGGCTATCGATAATGGGGAAAATAAAAGGCACGTGTATATGTTTAGGTCATTGGGAGGATTATCTTGATGGGAAAATTAATTATAAAGTGAGATTGTATAGAATAAGATTTAACATACATTAAAGCAAAACAAAAAAAAAAGACATTTTTTTGCCACGATTTTAATAAATAAAGTAATTAGGACAAATTTTTATGGTTTAAATATAGTGTTATAAAATTTTAAAATATACATTTATCTCATTAGGGTATATTACAACTAAGATAGAGTTGGACGAAATTTTTCATAAATATTCGTAAATTTATATCTAAATAACAAACACAACCGATTTGTATATTTTATATAGCAAAAGTAGCAAAATTGAAATCAAAAAATATCTAATTTCTAGCTCATAGCAATTATAACAACATTTCTCTTAGGCCACCAATATCAAAAATAGCTAAATCTGCCTATAAAATAGCTAAATTGGCATCACTGGATATTTTAATTTCACTTAGCCTATTCAGTCCATTGTGATACCACAAGAGAGATAATTATGATGAGAATTGGTAGATTGTATAATTGTAGGAGATAATATGGGTGTGAGAATGCGAAGCTATATTGTGTGAGTGTGGTACAAAATGAATACAAGAAGAGATAATTATTGATGAGAATGATAGATCCTATAATTATATGAGAGAATTGGAGAATGAGAGCTGTATGTGTAGAGAAAGAGAGCATGAAAGTGTTAAATACAAAGAGACTGAATATAATGAAATTGGTAGACTGCTATGATTAACAGTGATCCAATTTACTATATATAGCAAGATTTGTTTTTCAATGTGATGCTAAAAAATTTGAGAAATTGATATTAGCTAGTAATCTACATTTTTTTTGCTTTTTATTGTTATTTTCGATTGTGTTTACCACTTACATAAATTACCATTAATTATGAAATATTTAGGTTGTTCAAATCCAATATGTGATTTAACGGTTCTATTATAATTGGCCTTGGCGCTAAAATGCATAGTGTTGCCATTTTATTCCTAATTTTAAGCTCACTTTAGGCCAGCAAAAGACATATCAATCTCCGTGCACTGCAAATGGAAATTCGGATATAAAATTTTCCCATTTATTACATTTTCTATTTCGGGATTATGGATTTTAAAACTAAATGGATTTATGAAACAATTATTCACAAAACATTGTCACCCAGTTGGGATTTTATAATCTATCTCCAAAAAATATATGTGACATAAATAAATTTTAGCAAACAGCTATTTTCAAATCATCCATATTGATATGAATCTATCCATCAAACTCTCCGACACAAAAATAGAATTCATCTAAAAAAAAATGCAATTCACTGTATCCATTAAGAGAATTAAATTTTTCTAACAAACTATATATATAGACATGGTTTTTGCTTAGGGTTAGCTACCGTCATCTAAAAAAAACATACCATTTGTGATATGTTTTTGAAATATTTTCATAAAAACCTTTTTTGTTTTTAATTTTCAAATTACTTTTATTCATAGATATGCAAATATGTGTGTACACACATATCGTTAGAATGGTTAGTGAAAAATAGTTTAGTTTTTTTTTTACATATAAATTGAAATGAAAAAATAAGCAATCTGTATAAAAAACGCAACTGAAATGTGGTAACGGACACAACAATTAAAATAAAACGCTTTTCAGCTAACTGCCAACATTTGAAACAATACTCGAAAGTGTAATTTATTGCCAGGGATTGTTCGATGTTTTTTCCAAGATGCTTTTAGATTTTAAAGTCCTATTTCTATGGCCTCCAAAAAGTGGACAACAAATAAAATCTTTTTTCCCCGTTGTTTACAAATTTAACTTTATTAGAATTGAAAGCTTTAAATTTTGCAATATTTCATAAATTTTTCTATCACTGTCTGTGTGGTTTTTAATGCAATTTGGAACTATATTAAAACATGAATTCACCTACTTACAAATATACAAACGTAGCTCCATTATTAAGACATAAACACCTCAATAGTTAATAGACGTTTTCTGTTGGTAATGTTGATTATATGCTTTTTAAAACGATGATACAGTTTGTGAGTCGTTGGGATAACATTGATGCTGACCTGCAAGGATGAGAATGTAACTGAATTTTTAGAAAACCGTGCAAACAATAGTCTAGCGAAAATGTAATCTAGTAGTGGCGTCAAAGTAGCAGGTGTGCGCGTGTACTGAAATTTTAGCTCACATTCCACGAGCTAAATGTTTTATTCACGCACCAGTACTCAAAGCACGGACTACTTTTAAAGACTCAAGCTCACACACAATCACGAAACAATATTCACGTGATGTCACGATCAATTTCCCAAAACGGAAATCAGAAAAGGTAACAAAATTCAAAAATAGAATATAGTTCGAGAGCTAAAAATTAATTTCAAGTTAACGGGTGCGAGTCATGAATTAATTTCGTGAGTGTGATTTAGCAGAAATTTTTTATTCACGCACATTCAGCTGAACTCGATTTTTTCCTTTCACGGCACGCTCACTGCAACGCTCACGCAACAGCTCACGACCCGCACAGCTCACGCACTGAAATATTTATTTTTAAGTCCATTCACGAAGAGTTGATTGGAATTTTGAATCACGGTGATTCACATGTGTACGAGGAAAGAATTTCGTGTCACGCCGCACAACCTCTTAGCGTCAAGGGATGAAAAAACCTTCGCAGCCGATATCATCTTAACATGTTAAAAGTGCCAGTTTGGAAGAAAATTTCCCATGATCCGCAATATAAGGTTTTAGCCCATTGATCTACTAACAAAATTTCCTGGCGATTCAAAATAGTAGCATTTTAGCGAAAGACTATACAAACGATATCTACGATATGATCTTTCGGGACAGACGGACATATTTTGTAGTCTTCAATTCACAGTCCAAATTTTATTTCTATAGAAAATTTTTGTCAAAATTTATTTCTATAGAAACTTTAAACTTAATTATATACATATTTAATTCGGCCCTTTTTTAGGTTTAATAATATAGCCACGTAATGAGCTAATGTGGTATATAATTACGGTGTTAGGGAAGTTTAAGAATACCTTGCCCATCGGCAAGTGTTACCGCTAACGCCAAGTAATTCGATTGTGGGATGACAGTCCTTCAGTAGAAGTTTCTACGCAATCCAGGGTGGAGGTTACAATAAAGGCTTCGGCATGGCCGAACTTACTGGCCGGTATATACTTGTTTTTTTTTGTTGGCGTGTTTTACAGGTGTGGTGATAACAGTTGAGAGTCACTGGCAGAGCATTTGATGTCAAGAGAGCGAGCTAAAAGCGAATGAGTCAGGGTGGTCAGTATTGGGGATTTTCTCCAAAAATTGGGGATATTTTTTCCGTGAATGGGGAACGAAAAATTTCTAAAGTTGGGGACTTGGAGATTTGGTGGGGAATTTTCATATAATTTGGGGATTATTTATGGGGATTTTTTTTCGAAGAAAATCGAATTAGAAAAAAATAGACAATTTTTCTGAAAAATGTTTTTTCTATAGAAAATTTTTGTCAAATTTTATTTCTAATAAGAAAATGTGTCAAAATTTTATTTCCTACAAAAAAAAATTTGTAAAAAATTTTATTTCTATAGAAAATTTGCCAAAATTTTATTTCTATTGAAAATTTTTGGCCAAAAATTTATTTCTACAGAAAATTTTGTCAAAATTTTATTTCTATAGAAACATTTTGTCAAAATTTTATATTCATAGAAAATTTTTGCAAAATTTTATTTCTATAGAAAATTTTGTCAAAATTTTATTTCTATAGAAAATTTTGTCAAAATTTTATTTCTATGGGAAAAAATTTTTATCAAAATTTATTTATATAGATAAATATTCGAAAATTTTTATTTCTATACAAAATTCGACAATTTTTTTCAAAAAAAATTTATTTCTATACTGAAAAATTTTTGTCAAAATTTTATTTTCTATAGAAAATTTTGTCAAAAATTTTTTTCTATAAAAAATTTTCGTAATTTTTTTTTTGTTATAAAATTTTTAAAATGTTTTTTCTAATAGAAATTTTTTCAAAATTTATATTTCTATTAAAATTTTTGTAAAAATTTTATTGTCTATAGAAAATTGTCAAAATTTTATTTCTATAAAAAATTTTTGTCAAAATTTTATTTCTCAAAAAAATTTTGTCAAAAATTTTTTCTATAGAATATTTGGTTTCAAAATTTTTCATGAATTTTCAATTTAATCTAAGAAAATTTTAATTTATTATAGAAATTTTTAAATAGTTCTTAGATAATTTTTTAATTTCTATAGAAAATTATTTTCAAATATTAGTTTCTATAGAAAAATTTTGTCAACATTTTATTTCCATAGAAATTGCTTAAAATCTTTTATAATTTATATGGAAAATTTTGTCAAAATATGAACTTTTTTTTATTTCATATACAAAAAATTTTGTCAATATTTATTGAACGAATTTTCAACCATAGATCTAAATTTGTCAAAATATTATTTCTACCCACAATCTCTTCAACTTCTACTTCTAAGTAATTCATTTTTTATAGAAGATTTTATTTATTTTACAAAATTTAATTTTATTTATAGAATTATTTAGTCAAAAATATTATTTCTAGTATTCGATAAAATTTATTCCTTAGAAATTTGTGTCAAAAATTTTATTTCTTAGAAAAATTTTGTCACAATTTATTCATAGAAATTTATATCTTATATAATTAAAATTTAAAAATTTCTATAGACAACATTTTAGTCAAAAATATTATTCTATATAGATAATCTTCTGTCATAAATGTTATTTCCATATAGAAAAATTTCTGTCAAAATTTTATGTTCCTGTAGAAATTTTGATCAAAATATTATCAGAATTTTATAACAATATATATATGAACATTTTGTCTAAAAAATTTATTTCTATAGAAAATTTCTGATTTTTTATAAAATTTTAATCTATCAATGAAAATTTTGTCCAAATATCTTCTATAGAAACTTTTGTCAAAATTTTAATTCTATATAGAAACTTTTCAAATTTTATTCACTAGGAAATCGTTTGTAAGAAAATGTTGTCAATTATTTCTATAGAAAATTTAGTCATGAATTTTTATTTCTATAGAAAATTCTGTCAGAAATTTTATTTCTATAGAAAAATTTTGTCAAAATTTATTTCTCAATAGAACATTTTTGTCAAAATTTTATTTCTATAGAAACATTTTGTCAAAATTTTATTTCTATAGAAAATTTTGTCAACATTTAAGTTCTATAAGAAAATTTTATCAAAATAGTTATTTCTAATAAAAGAAAATTTTGTCAAGCGATTTTTTAATTTCCATAGAAAATTTTGTCAACATTTTATTTATATTGAAAATTTTTTCAAATTTTATTTCTATAGAAAAATTATTTCTAAATTTTATTCTTGTAGAAAAATTTTTTTCAAAATTTTAATTGCTTTATGCAAAATTTTGTCAAAATTTTATTTCTATGAAAATTTTTGTCAAAATTTTATTTCTATACAAAATTTTGTGAATTTTTTTTATAGAAAATTTAATTCTATATTGAAAATTTTGTCAAAATTTTATTTCTCTAGAATATTTTTTCAAAAATTTTTTTCTACAAAAAATTTTATTTCTATATAGAAAAATTTTGTCAAATTGTATTTTTATAATAGAAAATTTTGTCAAAATTTTATTTCTATATAGAACATTTTGTTCAAAAATTTTATTTGCTATAGTCAAAATGTTATTTCTATAGAAAATTTGTCAAATGTTATTTGCTATAGAAAAATTTTTGTCAAAATTTTATTTCTTATAGAAAATTTTGTCAAAAATTTTATTTCTAATAGGCAAATTTTGTCCAAATTTTATTTCTATAGAAAAAATTTTGTCAAAATTTGTATTTCTTTATGAAAAATTTTTGTCAAAATTTTATTTCTAATAGAAAATTTTGTCAAAAATTTTATTTCTATAGAAAATTTGTCAAAATTTTATTTCTATATAGAAAAATTTCGTCAAAATGTTATTGCCTATAGAAAATGTTGCGCAAAATGGTTAATTTCTATAGAACATTTTGTTCAAAAATATTATTTCCTGTAAGAAGAATTTTGTCAAAAATTTTATTTCTATAGAAAAATTTTCGTCAAAATTTTTATTTCCTGATAGAAAATTTTGCCAAATATGTTATTTTATAGAAAATTTTGTCGCAAATATTATTTTCTGTATAGAAAATGTGTCAAAATTCTTATTTCAATAGAAAAATTTATGAGTACCTCTTTGCAAAATCTACCCAAACACGAAAAATCTATCAATCTATTAAAGACTGATAGAATTCTACCAACTTTTGCAGTTGTCCTACGCACGCCCTTCCAATTTTTACTAAATTGAATATTTAAAAAAGTAAATTTTCGTTAATAAATACAAAAGGTGACCGAACTCACAATTTTTCATATTCTCCGAGCATTTAAAGACGAATCACCAAGTCCTTCTTGTGTTGTGGTCAGAAATCTTTGAATCTTGTTTGCAGCTTGCTGCTTGTTATAAATTTTTTAATTTTTAATTATTACTGATTTTCCAAGCAAAATATATTGGAAGATTTTTGTATGGAATTTAAATTTAAATTGGGGATTTTATTGGGGGAGGAAAAACATCAAAATTGGGACAAGAACCAGGAAAATACTAGCCAAAACACCTGAACAATGAGGAATAACGAAAAATGTATTTAAGTTTCTAGTAATTTATAAAATGAACATTTCTATAAAAATATAATGAAATAAGTTTCTAATAATATAATTATGAATGAAACAAAAAAAATTATGTTGTTATTAGGCAGAAAATGGATTAGAACATTTTCGCTAAAGTTTAATCAGTTGATGGGCCTATCGTATATTCGTATATTGTCTTGGCAATTCTCTATACAGACCCTATAGTTCACTCCTAAAATTTTGAAAATTGTTCGAAAATTTTCTTTAGTTAGCGATTGAACTTTACTTGTACGGCTATTGCGAATTGTTATATCTAACAGTTTTGATAGTCATAGACGCCAATTCCTTCTAATTTAGAGAATTTTTTTGTGTGTCCAGCCAGTCTTAGAAGAGCAGATATTCTTTTGGAGTTAAAAAAAATTCAAAACTATTTTTATGTTCACAAAAATGTGTGAAATATTGTTTTTTTAATGTATACATTATCTATGTAAAATTATATTATTTATATAAAATTAAAATTGTTTCTTTCTCACACAAAATTTTATATCAAAACAATACCTTATGCCTTAAGCCTTCATGTCATGTTAGATAGTTCTTCAATGCCACACTTGGTCAATCAAGAGTGAGCCCCCCTAAAGGAGCACTGCACGATTTGTATGCATCGATAAAAAACGGGTATTTTTGGATATTTTTACGGGTTTTTTTGCCTTTTTGCTTTTAAGACATTTTTAAGCTCATAAAAATGTTTCATGGAGCAAATAAAGATTCATATAATTCACCTTTTTTGTGTTGCTACTGTGGCAACACACGATGGCAAATAATAATAACAGGCAGCAACAAAATTGACAAACTCGCGAAAAAAAAAAACACGAAAATATGTGGCGAGGAAAAATGAAAAACGAAAAAAAACAAAAAATGCTTCGAAATCTTTAGCCACTACCGCCCTTTGTGGGTGGATAGATAACAATAAAAAAATGGGGCAGGCTAAGAAGCAGGATGAAAAACTGGGGGGGAAATTCATTTCAATATTGGCAACGTGCCCAAACATTTTTCGCAAAAATGTCAAAACAGTCAACAAACACTTTGCAAAACCGACTTTTGCATAAAGATGTTCAAGTGGCTTGTTCTGCCACCAAGTGGCCCTGGCCCGCTGTCATTCCATCTTCGCCAGAGAAGATGTTTACTTTTTTTTTTGTGATTTTTGAGGAGAATGGTGAAAAGAATTTGCAAAGAATGTACCCATGGACTTTTCACAAAGCCTCACTTTAGGTTTATAAAGATCCTAAAAAATAATTTTCACACCCCTTAACTTACTGTCCTCTCCTCTTTCCAATCTTCTTAGCCCACCACATTGAAATTTGGGCAAAGAATACAAACAAACAAATATTTTGGGGAAAAGGGTAAAGTTTATGGTTTTTAGAGATTACTGCTAAAAGATAATGCAAAGAAATTGACACACTGTGGCTTGTTTTTGAAAATAACGTCTTATTTGGAAAAAAAGCGGGATGGGTGGAGGAGAAAATAAACTAAGACAATAAAACTTTAATGTGTAATCTAAATGGATCCAAATTGTAAATACGGATAAATGGAAAACATAAACGAAAGGGAGGGATGGAGGGTGGCTGGCCGTTAAAGCATCCTACACACAGAAAAAAAAGTAAACTGTTTTATGGGGAAAATGAAGGCACACCTCTTGAACTAAAATTATTTATTGGCCAATCAAAAATACCTGTACTGTAATTTATAAAAAATTAATTCTTGTTGTGAAGGTTAGAAAAACACAATAAAAATAGAAAAAACAAATTTTCCATTTTTTGGAAATTTCCATAAAAATAAAGTTTTGAAATTTTAAACTACCGTTTTACGAAATTTGAAAAAGCTTTATACTACCATTTACGAATAATCCCTACTTTGCTTAGAAAATCAAGGCAAAAAATAGTCATAGACGCCATAGGTTCATTCCCTAGTACTAATTTTTGAAGAATTGTATCGAAAATTTTCTTTAGTGTAAGCATTGAACTTATTTGTAAGCGGTCATTGAATTGTTTATCATAACAGTTTGATCTGTCAATTGAAAAGTGATAGATGCCGCATAGCTGCATTCCTACTAAATTTTGAGAATTTTAAGAAAAATTGTCTTTAGTTATACTACAATTATTTGTTACAGTCATTAGTATACCTAACAGTTTGATGTTCACTTGGTTAACTTGGATGATCTCAGTTTCCAAACCGAAAAGTATCCCGTTTCGGCTATAAAACAAATTTGCGGTTAACTATTGAGTTTTTTTATGAGGGTTTTGGTTTTTGAATATACATACGTGGTGATAACAGTTTTGAGAGTCATTAGAAATAACATTGTTTTAATCAAGAGGGTAGGAAACAAAACACCTGGTCTGTTTTTGGACAGACACCTACTGCTCATATGAGAATAGTAAAGGTAATAATTAAGACAATTTATTTGCCACATGCTACTTTTTTAATTTACTTCTTGCTCTCTCTCTCTCACTCTCTGTTCTTTAGTAATAATACAAAAACTCTATGCTCATCAACAGATAGTAAAGGGATAATGGTGAGGAACTTCTGAGGTTTGTCGGATCTCCTTCTTGCATTGTTATTTAATTTGAGAAAATATGGGACAAAATGTACTCTTTGTTGAGGATAATATTTTTTTTTTCGGCAATTTAGTAAATATTTTTATTTATGTATTGATATATAGAAATGACCCCACTTTTCAGATGGAACGATTACTAATTTGTATATGAACTTTTTTAAAATTACATTTCTTTCTGTTCCAACACGCTCTCCTCCTGGCTTTAATAATGCTCAAAACCGCGCGTATGCTCATAAGAGATAGTAAAGGGATATGGTGAGGATTTTGGATTGGAGTTGGAGTTTTCATTTGTTATTTAATTGAGAAAATATGGGACCGGACACGGGACCATGTAACCTTTTGTTGGGAAGGATACATATTTTTTTGGCAATTTAGATGTTTTAATTTATGCTAGTATATAGAAGTGAAATAACTAAAAACCCAATTTTTTCAGAATTAAACGATTTCTAAGTTGTAGTTTCCCTTTTCTCCCCTCTCTCTTCTCTCTCCCGCCTCTCGTTATTCTTTATAATCGCTCATTCAAACTATATGTATACTCACCGACCGCAACGTTTCAATACAAAGATTATTTATTAATAACCAATTAGACACAATTTTCGCCCCACACCAAAAATCTGATTAATTTACGTCAACATATATTAATAAACTCGTTTTTTTCTGAAATTAAAGGAAAAGGAGGATGTTTGTATTTCTTGTTTGTTTGTCCGACACAGATCGATATTTTTTGAAATTAGCAACTCTATTGTTGAATGTGAGTGATTTTGTCAAGAAGCCACTCACCAGACAACTTTTATCTATGACACAACGCATGGAATGATGGATGAAAATGAAGAACAAAGTCAAAATCAACATTAATAACATCAACACATCATTTGCCGACTCATGCTACGCAGAGACGTCATTTGTCAAAAGCCCTTACCTAACGTCTAAGCGACTCGATTCTCATTAGTTCATCATATGCGAATTTTGCAAACAAAAAAAAAAAAAATTTACTTTCATGGAGTCAACCATGCGAGGTAATTGCCGGCAATGTTTATTAGGGTGGAAAATTTTTCCTTACTTTTTTCTAGACATTTATTCATTGTTTTTGTGGAATGTAACAACAGTGTTTTTATTTTGCTGAATTTTTTTCTGCTTCCGCTGATTTTAATTCTTTTCCGGCAAAATACAGTCATTGAATCTACGTCATACCGAATACTTGCATTTTGGAATGAAAAAACAAGAGGCACTGAAACAAGGACGCCAGATCTTTAAAAGTCTTGCACGTTTAAAATCAGCATTAAAATAATGGCAAAAAATATATTAAAATGCCAACTAATGCCAGTATTGAAAAGGGTTTATTTTATTACTCGAACGAGAAAAGGGGGATTGTTTTTGTTAATCGTTTTTGGACGGAGCTCTGAGATAAAATAAATCTTTTGTTGAATGCAATAGCAGCGGTCCACATGGCATTCATGT
>PGFW01029157.1:4804-23579 GCA_003123925.1 Haematobia irritans | reverse complement strand
CCGAATCTATGTACCCTGCCATCCATGGATTGCGTAGAAACTTCGTAACGTAAGACTGTCATCCACGAATCGAAATTACTGGGTTTGTGGTATCTTAAAAACTTCTTAACATCATTTTCTAAATTGTGATTTAGTCCTACATGGTATACTATATAGACAAAATACAATAATTACGAATCGATATGGGACTTTTTTGTACGTAGAAGGAGGGCCAGAATGAAATATGGGGGTCGCTTAATATGGGGCTAATATTACAATTATGAACTTGTATGGACCAATTTTTTGTGTGATTGGGTGATGGATTTATCTGAAGGGGTCATATATCAACTATAGACGATATGGACCTAGTTAGGCATGGTTGTTTAACGACGCAGTATACTAGCAGCAATGTACAAATTCAACCTCAGCTCGATAGAAACTTCTCCTCCAAGAGGCCTCCAAAACAGGCCAAATCTCTGGGATCGTTTATATTTGGCTATGTATGAATTATGGACTGATATGGACACAACTATTTGGCATGGTTTGTTTAAAATATCAAATATACTTCCACCACGTACCAAATTTCAAGCATACGATCGGATGAATTTTGCCTTCCCCTTTGGCCAAAGGCACCGGAGTCAAATCCGGGGATCGGTTTATATGGGAGCTATATATAATTATGGAGCTGATAGAACCAATTCCTGCATGGTTTGTTGGATACCATATAATTATCTCACGTACCAAATTTCAAACCGAATGGGAAGAATTTGTCGCGTCTTCCAAGGGGCTCTGGAGGTCAAATCTGGCGGTCGTTTTATATAGGGCCTAATCTAATTATGGACCGATATCGACCAATTTTTGCGTGGGAGTTTGAGGGCCAGATATAACACCAACGTACCAATTTCAACTGAATGCAGATGAATTTTTGTCTTCCAAGAGGCTCCGGAGGTCAAATCTGGTGATCGGTTTATATGGGGCTATATATAATTATGGACCGATGTGGACCAAGTTTTTGCATGGTTGTTAGAGACCATTACTACCGCAGTACCAAATTTCACCGGATTGCGGATGAAATTTGCTTCTCTAGAGGGCCTCGCAAGCCACAATTTTGGGGTCTGTTTATATGGGGGCTGTATCGTAAAAGTGGACCGATTATGGCCCATTTGCAATACCCGCGCAATCCGACCTACATCAATAACAACATACTTGTACAAAGTTTTCAAGTCGATCTTGTTTTCGGTTCGGAAGGTAGCTGTGATTTCAACAGACAGGACGACATGCTCAGTATCGACTCCAGGATTCATCCTACGACCCAGAATATATATATACTTTATGGGTCTATAAAGAGCAATATTTCGATGTGTTACAAAAACGGAATGACTAAAGCTAATATACCCCCCATTCCTATGGTGGAGGGTATATAAAAGACGCGATTAAATAGCGTATATAATTCAGTTGAAAAATTTTCTATAGAAAAAATTTTTTATAGAAATGAAATTTAACAAAATTTTCTATGAGAAATAAAAATTTTGACAACATGTTTCTATAAGAAATAAAATTTTTAACACCCAATTTTCTATAGAAATAAAATTTTGATCAAAATTTTCTATAGAAATGAAATTTAAAACAAATATTCAGTTTGACAAAATTTTCTTAGAAATAAAAATTTTGCAAAATTTTCTGTAGAATTGAAATTTTAACAAAAATTTTCTATTAGAAAAATAAAAATTTTTGGTAGATTAATTTTTGGCTCGAATGTTGGCCACCATGATTATGTAACCGATATGGCCAATTTTTGTGTGATTGGGATTCGGCTAATATATACTATAGAACCGATTATGGACCACTTTTGAAGGCGTTGTTAGCGCCATAAATACTAACACCCTACGTTCCAGAATTTGAACCGGCATCGGATGAAATTTGCTTCTCTAGAGCTCGGAAGCCAAATTGAGGGTCCGTTTATATGGGAAGCTATACTTAATAAGTGACGATATGCCCATTTTTTGGCAAATACGATCCCGACCGTACATCAATAACAAACTACTTGTGCCAAGTCCAGGTCGAATAGCTTGTTTTCGTTCGGAAAGTAGGCGTGATTTCAACGACGGACGGAACTCAGAATTTCATACACGACCGCCAGAATATAATATACTTTATGGGTCCTTAGAGCAATATTTTCGATGTGTTAACAAATGGATATACAAAGTTAATACCCGGCCATCCTATGGTGGAGGGGTATAAAAATGTAGCTAATAATTTTTGTCTTCAAATTGTCAAAATTTGTGGATATTTCCAACCCACAATCAATTAGTACGCAAAGTTGCTGTAAAATTTTTGCAAAAATTTGCTTCAGAAAACTTTGAATGAAATGTAAAGCTTGAATTGTAAGATTGGTTTGGTACAACTAAATCTCATTGCATTCGGGTAAAATTCAAATTGATTTTATAATGGATAATTCCTGCGCATGCCGAAAGACAAATTTCCGTAACCACTCCTACTATCTTGTGCAGGGAATTGCATGTAAATCGACAGTGAAATTTTGACTTCGGTGGTCCATATGAGTGGAGATCGGGCGAAAGGTATATAACGGGAACAATATCTGAATCTGAAGCCGGCCAAATGGGCGCCGCGACCCTCGGTGCCCACAATTTCATCCGATGGTCCAAATTTTCATGACGCTGAGGCAATAAGGAGTTGTATGCGTTATTGTGCCGAATTGTCTCAATTCTTAGCTCTTGAATTGTTGGCTGGCTTATCGACGTACACCTTTTTCTTTCAAATAACTCCAAAGAAAAAAAAGTCCAACGGTGTAAAATACATGAATCTTGCGCCAAGTTGACATCGCCATTAACGCGATGATAACACGGCCATTGAATTTGTTGCGCCAAAAGAGTCATATTGTTTCCGTTAGCTGATGTGGGCAAGTGCACCGTCCCTGCGAAAACCACATATCGGTCCACATCCATATCTTCCAATTCGGGCCATATAAAAGTTCGTTATCATCTCAACGCATAGCGAACACTATTCACAGTAACCTGCCTGACCTCCTCATTTTGGAAAAATACGGCCCGAGATGCCGCCAGCCCATAAAACCGCAACCCAAACAGTCACTCAATTGGTTTTTTCGACATGAACACTCCTTGGGAATTCTCATTCGCCCAAATGCGGCATTTTCTATTTATTGACGAATCCACTGAGGTGAAATGTGCCATCATCCACTGAAGATGAGTTCTTACCGAAAAATTGAATCAATCCACTGTTGCATTTCTTGAACCATTTAACACGTTGTTGAGATTGTGTAATCTCTCCATGGTTCAATATTGGGTAAGTCTGAATGGAGAAATGTCCGAAAATAAAATTCGAAAAAAATTGGCGTTTAGGTGGTGGTTCAACATTCAACATCGGTCCTTAGAATTTAACCATGATAGCCCCTCAGTAATCGATTCCCCAATCACATCGCCACAAAATGGGTCCAATATCAAATTCATAATGTGTATAATAGCCCCCATAAAATTTCAATCTGGCTCCTCTGGCGTATCGTGCAAAAAGTCCATATCGGAGGCGGCGTCGGCGTCGGCTTGCGAAAAACTTGTCGGCGGCGGCTAAAATCAGCGACGGAAGTCGGCGTGCTTCATTCTCTTGATCATAAATGCACTTTGTCCAAATTGTATCCAAAATGGCTTTTAAATATTTCCCTGGGTAGGGCCCCAGGCAATAAGCCGATTTAACTTTTAAGTCCAGAAAATTGTGTAGAAGTCTAAAATATTGGTTAAATTTTAAATGTATTGTCACCGCTCAAAAAAAATCGGCTTACTCTAAAACATATGTTTCAAAACATATTTTGCAAGGAATCACATATATTATTGGATACTGCCGAAACATTAATATGTTGTGTTTTTATGTGAACATATTATAGTGTTTGGCAAGCATTTTGAGCCCAATACATATTATAATGCTTGGAAAGAAATTTGCCCGCAAAGAAGATTGTGCTCAATTCCCTAACTAATTGCCCTTCCACGAAATTGTTTAGTTCTTGGCAGCATTTTTGTGTAATACAAAAAATGTTGAAGAAATTTATTCAATTTTTAATTTTACCTTCGCCTGGACGGAGAATCGAACCGAGACCTCATACAAGTTTGTAAGCCGACACCTACCACTGGGCTTATACGTAGCTGTTAATAGTCACCTGTAGACAATTATCGTTAATAAGTTACATTTAATATACATAGTTTAGCGGCCCACCGAGCCCATGCAAACATAACTTATTTAACAGAAACATAGCATTTGTTGGCCACGTGGAGGCAGTGGGTTAATATGTCTAATGTTTTGCCTTTACTTTTCTTTAATAATTCATTTTAAAGAAAATAATCGTTTTCAATTGTTTTAGCTGCAAAACTCGAACTAATGTCCGCTTTCTACTTGAAAGGTGTCGTCAACACCTCTTGGTCTAATATCTCTTGGTTCCGAATGTCTATTCTCTTTACTCCGAATACTCATTCTAATATTCAATTAAATAATATTTAGACTTAAAGCCCCCCCATATAAATTTTTGGCCTATCATCTAAAAATAGTTTTCCGAAACAACAATACAAGGCAGTTTCACGGAAAATGGCTCCCTTTTGATTCTCTCGCTGTGTTATGTTGATAATTTTGTCAAACCCCCGGTTTCCATCTCTATAGCTCTCGTTCTCTCTATCTCTCTCTCTGTCGCTCTCTTGAATAAAATAATCACAACATAATATATGTCTACATCGAAAAATTTGTAATTTATATATGTTTACATTACACATATTATTTTTAATGAAAGCACATATCCATGCCCCAAACCATAAATATATTCTAACATATTTAACATAATTGTGTCGCGCAAATAGTTTAGTGTTAGTTTAGGAACATTAAAATTGCTTGCACTTACAATATATTGTGTTCAAAATTTTTGGCCACGAAAACTTTTTGTTTTATAATCGGAAACATATGAAAAACTATTTTTCTAAAACAGTGTTAGATATATAGAAAATATATACCTTCAATAGCAGCTCCCAAAAAAAAATTGAAGAGCTTTCCTTTTTATACCCTCCACCAATAGGATGGGGTATATTAACTTTGTCATTCGTTTGTAACACCATCGAAATATTGGCTCTAAGACCCCAATAAAGTATATATATATTCTGGGTCGTGGTGAAATTCGAGTTCGATCTAAGCATGTCGCGTCCGTCGTCCGTGCTGTCCGGCGTCTGTCCGTCTGTCCGGCTGTCCGTGCCGTCTGTGGAAATCACGCTAAACTTCCGAACTAAACAAGCTATCGACTTGAAACTTGGCACAAGTAGTTGTTTGTATTGATGTAGGTCAGAATGGTATTGAAAATCGGCCATATCGGAAACGGCACGTTTACGTATAGGCCCCCATATAAAGCCGATCCCCAAAATTTGGCTTTGGGGAGCCTCCCGAGGCAAGCAAAAATTCATCGGGCGATCCGGTTGAAATTTCGGTACCTGATGTTAGTATACGGCCTCTAACAACCATGCAAAAATTGGTCCATATCGGTCCATAATTATATATATGCTCCGCATATAAACCGATCGGATGAATTTGGCTCCTGCCAAGCAGGCCTCCGGAGGTCAAATCTGGGGATCGGTTTATATGGGACTATATAATAATAATGGACGATATGGACCAATTTTAGCATGGTTGTTATTAGGCCGTATATAACATCAGGTACGCAAAATTTCAACCGGTATCGATGGATTTTGCTGCTCCGGGAGGCTCCCCAAAGCCAAATTTGGATCGGTTTTATATGGGGGCTATATACGTAAAACGTGGTCTGCGATATGGCCGATTTTCAATACCATCTGACCTACATCAATAACAACTACTTGTGCCAAGTTTGCAAGTCGATAAGCGGCTTGTTTAGTTCGGAAAGTTAGCGTGAATTCCCACAGACGACGACAGCGCGGACAGACGGACAGACGGACAGACGGACGGACGGACGACATGCTGTAGATGACGACCTCAAGAATTTCACCCACGACCCAGAATATATATAATACTTTATGGGTCTTAGAGCAATATTTCGAATGTGTTACAAACGGAATTACAAAGTTAATATACCCCCATCCTATGGTGGGAGGTATAAAAAAGGAAAAGTCTTCAACTTTTTTTGGAAGCTCCTGGCCGAACTTACGGCCATATATACTTGTTTTGGTTTTACTATAAGAAATGTCCTTATCTAGAATAGCAAAAATATCAGTTAATTTCAACTTTGTCGTATCGATATTGAATATTTATGACCTTATTCAAATCTTCCACTCCCAAACATATGCTATAACTTTAGAAATGACTCATATCTATGTCAACCATTTAATATTCTAACCTGGTCCACAATATCAACTCGACAACCAATAGATTATAATTTAAGTAGAATGTGAATATTTGCATGCCATAGTTTTTGCTTAGAAAGAAGAAAAAAAAGGTATTGTTGAGTTTTATATCTCGTTTACCATCAGCACTAGATATTTCTATTTGCCATTAAAGTTAAAAGTAAAAAAAAAGGCAACGAGCCGAATAACCCTCATCATGTTTATGTCATTATAATGGTGGCAGTGGCTAAGCTAAACTAGCGTTTATCGGGCCATTCACTTCGATACGATTTGGCATGGCTTATATGCCTCTGGCTTATGGTAGCCATAACTTTTCTCTATTATTTGGAAATACTTCAAGTATAAATTTTCTATGAAATTTTTATCGTTTTGGTAAAATCAAGTTTTAGTGCTATAAATTTTCATAAAGAATTTATAGTTACAGCCTAAAACTATGCAATGACTATGATACTTCCCTATGCACTCACATGTAGGCAACATGTTCATATGTGTATATATGGGTTTTTACACTGGAACAAGACTGAACCGACAGTCATGTGTTGCTATTTTAGAAGAAGTCAGACACAGGTCACAAATATGCAAACATAAAATGTTTTATTTTTGTGTAATATCCAGTAAAACAATAACACGATCACAAAAATCATGGAAATTATTATAAATTGAAGAGTTTTGGCAAAAATTAACAAGTGAACATTTAGCTGCGTTAGATATCGACAATACTTTGTGTGTATAAGTAAATTCAATATTGATTTGATACAACTCAAGAAGTAAAAGTAGAAAATTGGTCTATATAGGTGATTAGTAACAAGCACGAGGGTTGCTTTTTATATTTATCATTAGAGAACATAATATGTATTAATCATTAGTGCCTTATTCTTTTTCAAAATAATAATACACCTTTGCATGCGTTTGAACCAACTGTCGCTGCACTTTCGCCACTCTGTTTAAGGTATTTCCGAATATAAGCTTGATACCGAAGTGACAGTAGACGAGCCGCGTCGACGTTTTACCACGATCTTAGGGAAAATACATGTTGGCAAAATCGTGACCCCACTGCTACCAATTCAAGCTAAGCATGACAATAAGAAATCCACCGCAGCGTTACCTCTGCCAATTTTAGTGCCCACGGCTCTCCACACGAATGCAGTAGAACCGGAGGCGAATTCATCATCATCATCAGCCGATCAGACTGTAGGACCTTCGCGAACCGCATCCCAGCGTGTCTACCAGGATAAAACCGAAGTACAAAACATTCGAGCCATCGCGGGCCAGGTACGCGGCCCTGTGGAGTTCATCGAGAGATTGGAAGAATAAGCTCGCATGAATGCTAAGGATGTAAACACTTTACCAAAAATGAAGCCCGAAGTTTTGGCCGGAAGAGCATTGGTGTAGTATCGTAAAGTCATCAAACACTGGTCTAGATGAAACGCCTTCAGAGAGGAGGTTTTGAAATTTTCCTACCACCACGTTATTTTTAGCATTTGGAAGATGAGATAAGGAACTTCGCCGTCGCGATACAAGAACTTATGTGTCACTGCGACCTCTCCAAGGAACAGAAGGTCGACCACATTTTCCGCAATGCACTACGGGGAGTACCTATGGTACATCAGGAGGCTCGATTTCCTAAATCTTCAGAAATTAATTGAGTTTGCCTAGGTTCTGGAGAGTCTACTGCCGCTCGCTGTCCACACAAAAGAACATCATCGAAGAGTCGATCTGAACGAGGGACCGCAGAAAAATATTCAACTCCCACAAGGCCTGCCGTCGCTGTGGTCAAAACGGATACTACTCCGTTGTGAATCGAAACGAACCCCTTTTTTTCTGCTGGGAATGCGGACGACGAGGTGTGAGAACAATCAATTACTGCTGAAAGAGTTCGGGAAACGGGAATCGAACCCGCCCTGGACGAGGGGAGGGGTTGGTGGTGTGAGTCCGCCAGTATACCAAGAAACCCTCCAAGAAAAAGGTGTTTGAGAGTAGAACCCAACAAGTTGGTGGAAACCATCGGCATCGGAGATCGAATGGTAGCCGCAATGGTCGACACAGGCGCAACAGGATCTTTTGTCAGCCAAGGGTTCATGGGCTCCGTCGATTCCTCACATGACTTAATAGCCTATATAACCGACGTAACAATAGCCGATCCAGTTGAAATAGGCAACAAAGGTGTTCGTAGCATTCCTGATAATATCCGAAGGCACCGTTGATGTACTACTCGGATTGGATTTCTTAGCCAATGCTCAGGCACAACTTGCGGTTGCGTGTCTTATTTGCACATTTGGAGTCGGCCGGAGGATTACAGGGTCCCGACAATCAACGCTCCCTCACTCTGACGGCGCATCCAACTTAGACGACGCAGGTGGCGAAGGAATCCACTGCGGAGAACCCCATCGACACTCGAATACAAGCTTCGGTTGATATACCCAGAATCGATGGTACCCACACCACGAATTTCCTTGAGGACGAATTGCAGAAATTCCACAGCCTACATGGTTCCTCGACAGCCGCAACGCATCGAATCGTTATGAAAGATGACCGTCCGGTTATGTTGAGGTATGTAGCCCGTAATCCCGCAATACAAGCCATCATAGGCCATATCGAACCATCGCATAGTCATATTAGCTCACCAGAAGAAGAACGGTACCTTGAGATTTTGCACGGGCTTCAGGCACCTGAACTGCAGGTCGGAACCAAATGCGTACCCGTTGCCTCAAATTTCAACCATTTTTAGCCGCTTTTGAGAAGCCAAATTTGTTAGTAACCTCGACCTAAAAGATCGGACGAAGCCAGTAAGAAATACTCGTACACTGTTTTTACGGTAGAGGGTTAGAGGGTTATATCAACAGCGTGTGATACCATTCGGTTTGCAATCTCCCCCAGCCACCTTTCAGCGAGCTTTGGACGGTGCTATGGGACCAGACCTTGAACTTTACGCGTTTGCTTACCTCGACGATGTCATGGTTATTAGCAGAACACTGGAGTAGCACTAGACCAAGCTACGAAAAGTATTCCAAAGGTTATGTCGAGGCAATCTCAAAATCAATCCTGAAAAGTCAGATTTATTTCCGACGCGAGACCAGATACTTCGGTCTTGTCATCCACACAGACCTAGAGTCGCGGCGATATCAGAAAAGGGCGCCCCGAAGACACTGAAGTAGTTACGATTATTCCTGGGGGTCGTATTCTGATATCGACAAATCGTGCCCGATTTTGCCATGCTAGCTCACCCTTTGACGTGGCTTTTGAAAGCATTGGCGATGGACTGAGGATCAGATCAAACAAACGCGCATTTCGAAACATCCTTAAGGCTGAACTGACGCACCGCGCCAGGTTCTTGCAGTGTTCCCAAAAATTTCAATCAAGATTTCATATAAACATACTCTTGTTGAACAACATTTGTGGGATGAACATAATTCCCTCTATGCCACTCTGCCCAGCCACCTTCCAGCGAGCTTTGGGTCGTTGTTTATCGGAACAGATCTTGAACTTTACGCGTCCGCTTACCTCGACGATGCCATCGTTGTTCAGCAAGAAACACTGGAGGAGTACTAGGCCAAGCTACGAAAAGTATTCTAGAAGTTAATGCGAGGCCAATCTTCAAAATCCAATCCTGAAAAAGTCCGAGACCACAAACCTAGGTCTTGTCATCAGCGGGGAAAAGGTATCCACACATAACCCAGAGTCGCGGCGAATATCAGAAATGGCTGCCCCCGCCCCCCCGGCCCGAAGGACACTGAAGGAGTTAGCGACGATTCCTTGATGGTCCGTGATACTTGACGAATCGTGTCCGATTTTGCCATGCTAATTCCACCCTTTAACGGGGCTTTTGAAGAAAAGGAAAAGCATTGGCGATGGACTGAAGGATCAAATAAACAGCGATTGAACTCTTTTAGGTATAGGTTAGAACTTCTCTCATATCACTGGACTGCTGCCCGAATTCCCATGTTAAGCTCATGACAAAGGACCTCCCTTTTTATTAGCCGAGTTCCGAACGCGTTCCACATTCCAGGTGAAACCACTTTAGAGAAGCTTTTGAAACCCTCAGAAATGTCACCAGCAATTAACTGTGGTGGGTATGAATCCACCGCTGAAAAACTTTTGGTAAATTCGGTCGTAAGCAGGGAATCGAACCACGACCTTGCTTGTATGCAAGGCGGGCATGCTAACCATTGCACGACGGGTGGATCGAACTCTTTAAGGGTAGACCTGACGCACGCGCCAGTCTTGCGTGTCCAAATTATCAATCAGATGTTCATATACTCTTGAAACATTTGTGGGATGAACACATTTCTTCTCTGCGTGCGCGATCGTATTTTGTGGAGCATCGACATGAGCCTTTTTCAACGATTGACAAATTGTGTGGGATCCAACGCGAACCAAATTTTTTGACGGCCAAATGTTCATGCAATATTGTATGTATGGTGGTCCCACTACTGCCTAAGGGTGTTGCAATCTCACGATAGGTCACGACCTTGCCATATCAGTTGGCACACAACATCCAGCGTTTCCGGAACAACTGATTTTGGAAGATCCTCAAGAAATTCACCTTTGAGTGAACTACACCACTGTTGAATTCGCCGTACCATCGATAAACTCTGTCCTTGATTGTTGAGTTAATCCACGTCGTAAAAGTAAAAAATTGTACAAAAATAATAGTACGAAAATGTTCACTATTTAACCTCTAATGCCCCATTTTTGCCAGCTTTTAAAATGTTCAATGTTAACGACACGAAAGCAAGAAAACTAAAGAAAAACAAGTATATACGGCGTAAGTTCGGTCAGGCCGAATCTTATGTACCCTCAACCATGGATTGCGTAGAAAATTCTTCTAAACACTGCCATCCACAATCGAATTACTTAAGTTGCGGTAACGCTTACCGATGGCAAGGTATCTTAAAACCTCCTAACACCGTCTTCTAAATCATAAGTAAGTCCATACGTTGTATATATTAAATCAAAAAATATCGATCATATACGTATATAATTCAGTTTGACAAAATTTTTATAGACATACAATTTTTACAACATTTTCTATAGAAATAAAATTCTTACAAAATTTTCATATAGAAATAAAATTTTCAAAAATTTCTATAGAAATAAAATTTTGACAAAATTTTCTATAGAAATAAAATATTAACAAAATTTTCTATAGAAATAAAAATTTTTAACAAAATTTTTCTATAGAAATAAAATTTTAAATCAAAAATTTTTAAAAGAAATTAAATTTTCACAAATTTTCTATAGAAATAAAATTTTGACAAATTTTCTATATGAAATAAAAATTTTGACAAAATTTCTATAGAAATAAAATTTGACAAAAATTTCTACAGAAATAATAATTTTGGTAGAATTATTTTTGGCTCGAGTGGCACCATGATTATGAAACCGAATAAAATTTTAAACAAAATTTCTATAGAAATAAAATTTCACAAATTTTCTATAGAATAAATTGGCTCGAGCGGAACCATTGATAGAACCGTATAACAATTTTTGTGTGATTTGGGGATCGTATATATAACTATAGACCGATATGGACCAATTTTGGTATGGTTGTTAGCGGCCATATACTAACACCACGTTTCAAATTTGAACCGGATCGGATGAATTTTGCTCCTCCAAGAGGCTCCGGAGGTCAAATCTGGAGAACGGTTTATATGGGGGCTATATATAGTTATGGACCGATATGGACCAGTTCTGGCATGGTTGTTAGAGACCATATACTAACACCATGTTCCAAATTTCAACCGGATCGGATGAAATATGCTTCTCTTAGAGGCTCCGCAAGCCAAATCTGGGGATCGGTTTATATGGGGGCTATATATAATTGTGAACCCATGTGGACCAATTTTTGCATGGATGTTAGCGACCATATACTAACACCACGTTCCCACATTGAACGGATCTGATGAATTGCTCCTTCAAGAGTCTTCCGAGGGTCAAAATCTGGAGAACGGTTTATATGGGGGCTATATATAATTATGAACCAATATGGGCCAATTCTGGCACGGTTGTTAAAGATCATATACTAACACCATGTTCCAAATTATAACCGGATTGGATGAAATTTGTTTCTCTTAGAGACTCCGCAAGCCAAATTTGGGGATCGATTTATATGGGGGCTATATATAATTACGAACCGATGTGGACTAATTTTTGCATGGTTGTTAGATACCATATACATACATCATGTACCAAATTTCAGGCGGATCGGATGAAATTTGCTTCTTTTTGAGGCTCCGCAAGCCAAATCTGGGGATCGGTTTATATGGGGGCTATATATAATTATGAACCGATGTGAACTAATTTTTGCATGGTTGTTAGAGACCATATACCAACATCATGTACCAAATTTCGGGCGGTTCGGATGAAATTTGCTTCTCTTTGAGGCTCCGCAAGCCAAATCTGGGATCGGTTTATATGGGGGCTATATATAATTATGGACCGATGTGGACCAATTTTTACATGGTTGTTAGAGACCATATACCAACACTATGTACCAAATTTCAGCCGGATCTGATGAAATATGCTTCTGTTAGAAGCTCCGCACCGCCAAAATCTGAGGCCTCTTTATATAGGGGCTATTACGTTAAAAGTGGACGATATGGCCCATTTGCAAATACATTCCGACCTACATTAAATAACAATTACTTGTTGCCAAGTTTTCAAGTCAGTAGCTTGTTTTCGTTCAGAAGTTAGGCGTGATTTCAACAGACGAATGGGACTGCTTAGAAATTATATGGGTCTTAGAGCAATATTTCGATGTGTTACAAACGAATGACTAAAGTTAGTAATGTTTATACCCCCCCCCCCCCCCCAATCCTAAGGTGGAGGGTATAAAAATGTAACAAAACGGTCAAATTCAGTATATTTGCTGCAAAGCCTCTTTGAACATTCTTAACTAAGTTTTTCTTTGCATTTTAAACCATTTTTTCCATGTCTTAAGGGTGTTGTTTTTTTAAAAGCTTCTTTAATTATATGAAGTCCTCCTAAAGATGGGAATTAGGCCTTTAGAGGTTTTTAATTCCATTTATATTGGGCGAAGATGGAATTTTTAATGCTGATAAACACACAAATTAGCGCTCGTATGTTCTGAGTACGTATAACCTACAAAAATGTCAAATTTTACGATGGAGCTGTCAGTTGCAGATTGCAAACTAGGGTTGCCCAATCCTTGAAATATAAAAAGGGAAACCCGCGCACAAATTTATACCATGACAAGTTATTTAGATCGTTAGTCCTTTGCGAACATAGCCAAAAAGTACCCATTGCTTATTTGTCACATCAACATCATTTTGTTCACATGCAACCACAAGTTGATCATTTTTAGACAGTGTCGGCTCTAAAATTTATATTCGACCTTGCTTGCCATCTTGCTGCGCTTGGATATTGGCGACACTAAATATTGATTATATTGTACTAGCCATTATTTGGCTATAAAAACATTTATATGAACTTATTGGCACAATAAGTGAATGTATGGTGTCCGCACGAGTCTAAACTAAAATATTCACATTTAGTCCTTGGCTGAAAAGGGGTGTTGCATTTTAAAGTGTTTTTTTTTTATGTTTTTTGCATATTTGTCATAGGAATGGTGGACAGGCGGCCACACCGGGCTTAGTCATTGTAGTCATGTTAATCGTTGTCATGAAAACAATTTGGACGTATTTTATTAATGACATGAAATTAGAGTAAATTTTGCCTTAGGCAAAAACAACAAATTTCGTCCTCTGCTTTTTGACAAATTAATTTAACAAGCAGGGAAACACTTCAGCCGAATATTCTAGGTGTCAGGGTTTAAATAAGGTGATTTGTTTAGAGCCTTGATAACTTAAAAAAAAAAAAACGCATAAAATTTGCAAAATTCATAATCGGTTCTTTATTTGAAACGTTAGATTGGTCCATGATCATTTTACTTTTTTTGAAGATAATTTCTTATTTAAATGTTGACCGCGGCGCGTCTTAGGTGGTCCATTTCGGAAAGTCCATTTTGGGCAACTTTTTTCGAGCATTTCGGCGCGAATAGCCCGAATTTCTTCGGAAATGTTGTCCTTCCAAAGCTGGAATAGGGTTGCTGGCCTTTATTTCTGTAGACTTTAGACTTGACGTAGCCCCACAAAAAAATAAGTCTAAAAGGCGTCAAATCGCATGATCATTGTGGGCCAACTTACCGGTCTCCATTTCTTGAGAATGATTGTTCTCGAAGTTTTCCCTCAAAAATGGCCATAAAAGAATCGCGAGCTGTTGTGGCATGTAGCGCCATTCTGTTTTGAAAAACCCATGTCAACACAAGTTCAGTTCATTCCATTTTTTGGCAACAAAAAGTTTGTTAGCATCCGAACGATAGCGATCGCCATTCACCGTAACGTTGCGTCCAGAACAGTCATCTTTTGAAAAATACGGATCCAATGATTCCACCAGCGTATAAACCAACCAAACAGTGCATTTTTTCGGGATGGCATGGGCAGTTTCTGAACGGCTTTCTGGTTGCTCTTCACTCCAAATGCGCAATTTTGCTTTATTTACCGTAGCCATTTCAACCAGAAATGAGGCCTCATCGCTGAACAAAATTGTCGATTAAAAAAGCGGATTTTTCTGCCCACTGATTTTGGTAATAAAATTCAATGATTTGCAAGCGTTGCTCCGTTAAGTAAGTCTATTTCATGATGGAAAATGTCAAAGGCATACTGAGCATCTTTCTCTTTGAACAGCCATGTCTGAAATCCCACGTGATCTGCCAAATACTATGCATGAAAATCCTAACCTCAAAAGGAATCACCCTTTATAAAATTATAAAAGTATAATGGCAAGAGCGAAATTTTTTGACCTGAATGTGTGAATTCCAAATAACTAGGTTGCAGTTTTTTAGTCCATACGACTGCAAATTGTACAACAAGTCTTTTTTTGCGTTCAGATCGATATTAATTATGTCCTACCAATTTTTGAAGTTTTTTAGACAAACGCTACCAGGTTTAACCATTTGCTTTCCGCTTGTAAGGAAGTTTATATATGGAAGGAGGACTTGTTGTGATAAAAGTTGACTTTTTAAAGTGAACATGAAACAATTTTAATAAAATACTAAACCCAAGAAGTTTAGGCCTTCCTAATGGAGTTTTCTGATTAGTTGCACCCAGGGATCCCGGACGCCGGTCCATTTTCTTTCGCTATCCGCTCCGGATAGAAAAAAAACACCGGCCACGCTTCCGAGAAAAAAAAATCGCTCCGCTCCTCTCGAAGAAAATTATTAAGTACAAATATTGTATTAATTTGTTCAATTGAGTTATTATTCTTATTTAGAAAAAATCGGCGGTACATATATATGCGGAGCTTAGCTAAATCTTTAAACCGATTTCGAAATGATTTTTTCGCACATATATTAGTGCTATAGAAGATTACCCATTTCGCCAACTTGGAGGTAAGATCGGTTGATAAATATTAGGCGTTTATGAACGCTAAATTTTGGCCAAAATCGGCGAAGTACATAATATGGGACCTATATCTAAAATCGAACCGATGATGAATTTTCAGACTAGGAGTGATACGAAATTATTGTGGGTAATTGACTATCGACGGTTAGTAAAAAAGTGCAAGTGAACCACACGTCATAATCGGGCAATTACATATATAGATGGGACTATTCCCAAATTTAATCCGATTCCAATTATAGCGCGCTTCCAAAAAATCCCCTGTACCATATCAAAATCGGTAATAAGCGAGCCCGATAACCTGGAACAACAAATACATGGACAGACGGACGGTGGACGGAACGGAACGGACGGACACCAAGCGCTAGTATCGACTCAGGAGGTGATTCTGAGTCGATCGCGTATATATTTTTATGGGGTCTTAAAATTCAAGTTAATTTCTTGTAGGCAACATTTTTTGGCAAGATCAAACTTAATTATATACCCTAACTGACACTATGTGGTTTAGGGTATAATGACTTTAAACACAATATGTTTGAAACATTTTTTAATTTTGAAGATTTTTCAGCAAAATATTAAATCCATTTTGAAACTTCATTTAAAACGAAATTTTGCATTCATAGTTAGGATACACATTTTTATGTTCGAATCACTTAGCTATAAGGATAAAAGAACTTCATTTGAAAAGTTTAGATACTTTTAGACAAGGAAAAAAACTTTTTTTCAGAGAAATACGTCTTCTACTTCTAAGCAAAATTCGTACTTTTTAAGGCAGCGTGAAAATATTTGGCCTCGCGACAATAATTCTTTGCGGTGGCACCATCTAACTATTAAATTTATGAAAATGCGACCAAAATTTCTGTTTGGTTCTGACCATCGGACCAAATTTAAAAATTAGAAATCTTTTGGACCAACATTTTGGTCCGATCGGACCAAAACGGCAACGCTGATTGGAAATTGGAAAAGTTCTATACACAGCGTAGAAGTACTACTCCTCCGAAAGTTTTTTTTTTTTTGTTTGCAAGCAAACGTAGAGAAGGGTGTTTTGATTAATATTTGTTAAATGTGTGTTGTGTGTAATGTTATGTTTGCAACAACGCTCCATCGAACATCAGTCCGTGGTAATACCTACGAATAATATTCTTACTCATATTCTTAGTGTTACCTAATTTCGCTTTTTTCCCCTTTTAGTTGTATTAATAAATGTATATGCGCACATTTTTCAACTTAAAATGAAACTATCCATAATTTTAATTAAATTTTCGAGAACTAATATCAGAAATAAGAGATGCTTAAGGATATAGCTACAATAGGTAAAGCAAATATTGAATGTCCTTACACTGAAAAAAGCATGCCCGGTTCCAAAAGATTTTTGTCTTTACTTAACAGTTTGGGTATTAATTTCCGAGCCAAAGAAAGCGGAGAAACAAGTAAGGATAACTTTTAAAGACGTAATTCTCTTTTAAATTTGGGGGTTATGTACTTGCTTCTAGGAAGCAAATGTTAATTTTTCATTTTTTAGATTTTTTTCGGTCAGTTGTTTATCAAAATCCTTAAAAAATAGTTAACGAGTTTATTTTTTTCCATAATTAAGACTCGACTTCCAGTAAGAAAATTTATGCTATGTTTTCAAAGTAAAAAGGCGTCTTTTAAAATAAAGTGTTGAAAAACATGTCTTATATTTTTAACGATTTTTTTCTTGTGTAAGGCAAGATGGCAAAAAGAAACAAATTTAAGACATATCTTTATTAATTTAAAAGAATTTTTCCTTAAGTTATTAAAGTCACGTTGACCTTTACTCAAAAAATTTTATCTTTCATGTTATGGATACACATTTTTAAGTAATAATCACTTTAATATAAAGGACATTACAAACTTGCATTCAAAAGTTTAATGCTATTTGACAAGAAAAACTTTATTTTAGAGAAAATGTGTCTTCCATGTTAAGCAAAATTTTGCATTTCTTATTCTAAGAGGACATGGAATCTTTGATCTTCACGTACAATATTTTTCTGTGTAGAGAAAACTAAAAAATTTAATATAAATAAGATCGTTTAATTGCATTTATTTGGACGTTCATTACAAACAATCTTTGTAGTTAATACCGGGAGAATATGATCGAAAAGTACTGTTGCTTACTTTTACAACAAATACTAGTACACCGAAGAATTCTCTTCGTTAATTTACGAAGAATTTCTTCATTAACTAATTCTCTCGTGAATTTCTTCATTAAAATTAACGAAATTTTCAATTCATTTTTCGTAAATTTACGAAGACATTTTTACGAATATACGAAACATTCTACGAAACATTCTACATTAACTTTTCTTCGTTACAAAAGTTTCGGTACTTTTAACGAAAACTTTCCTTCATATTATTCATGAATTTGTGAAGAAGTTTTTCACAGATATTATTACGCGAAACATTCTGCGTTAAAAATTTCTTCATAAAAAGTAGCGAACATTTTTCTTTGAAAAACGAGAAGTTTCATGTAAAAATGTAAAATTTCCGTTCGCGGCATTATATTGTCTTTTTTATTTAATGTGCTTGAGTGTAATTCCTTTATTCTATTTTATCGCAAGTCTATGCTACTTCTCATTTGGGTGATAGGCGCTATGACTAAAAGTGAACAATAAAACTAAAAATTATTTCAAAATTAAGATGTAAAGTAGTGATTGTCATTTTTCACACTCTGCAACTGAAACAAATGACTTTCGACTATAAATTTTTTTCTAAAAGTTCGAACATTTTCAGGAAAAAAGTAGCGAAAAGTTTTTTCATAAAAATACGAAAATTTTCAAAAAACTAGCGAAAATTTTTCATAAAAAGTACGAAAACATTTTCATAAAAAAGAACGAAATTGTTTCATAAATAAGGTACGAAGATTCTTCATAAAAGTACGAATTTTTTTCTTACAAAAACTACTGAAAATTTTGGAAAATGAAACTTTTTCTTCGTAAAAAAGTTTTACGGGGGAAAAATTATATTTCTCTTTTCTCT
>PGFW01029137.1:60384-76370 GCA_003123925.1 Haematobia irritans | reverse complement strand
ATCAGGGAAAACTCCAAACGACATGTTCAGGGATAATTTTCATATAAATGATTATGCTCTATTGCTGAATATCAATGAATAAAAATGGACTCAAAATAGTTATAGCTATAGTTATAACAGAACCAAAAATGATCTCTCTAGATGCCGCCATTGAAACCTTACATTACATATACCAGCCTTCATAAAATGTATAGAGACTGGACATTTTCTGGATTTTCTTAGAATTTAGAATTCTGAAATTGATATTTCAACGTATTACAAATAGATTGACAAACATTTTACAATCTATTCTATAGAGGAGCTAAAGTAAATATTCCTCCAGAGAAACGGAGTAAACCTTAACCCTCTAATACCCAAGCCTCCATAGACTGTTTTCATTTAAACCAGAATTTTTTAAAACCCCGATTAAAAAGATGATTTGAATAAAAAAAATACAAAATAAACTTTTTAGTTATGGTGAAATTTTCCATATAAATCTTCTTTTTTTTTATAGCCTGTGTGATATAAATTGAATGATTTTATCTGTCGAGCAAAAAAGATTAGAAACTCGAGGGTTAAAAAGAAGTATATGCCAATCACAGTTGATGGGAATGCTTTCAATCATAAAATTTTAAATAAGAAAGGCATAGGCGTAATCTTCTTGAAAATAGCGAGATCTCTTGAAATAACAGGACAATGTGGGAAAATTTTAATAAATTTGAACTATATTTGAAACATGTAAATATTTTTCGACAAATTCTAGAAAATGTATTAAGTAATGAAAAAACGAAGGGAAGAGGAAATGATCGTAAAATAATATCTAAAATTAGATCCATAAAATATAGCACAATAAATTTTAATACAACCAAAAACAGAAGATCACCCTCCAGGCAGAAAAATATGGGTAAAGTTGTCTAAACTTTAACGAAACTGTATTACAAACGCCGATATAACAAAACTATGTACAAATTTTTCGAAAAATTCAAGAAAATTTACTGAACGTAATTATTCTTTTCATTTGTTGAAAAAATGTTTCTATTCTCAAGGAAACAATTGGTGTTCAAAATTGCAATTCTCTGGGAAATATGAATTTAGTAAATCTTTTCCCCCGTATACAAAAAAGTTAAAGAAAACTTAAAGCCTACTTTTGCCGTATAAATTCATTCGATAAACTGCCAATAATTTGTTTTAAATATGAGCTTTAGACTGGTTATTATTCCTCTAAAAGTAAAAAAAGTATAAAAAAATATTAATGTCAAAGAAGCTTTCTCATATTGGAGAAATTTTAATTAAAATATAATAATTTGCATGAACCTAAATTGGCTTTAGTGCTCTGGAGGTTTCACTTTTTTAAGTGTGAATTCAAATAATTAAATAATTAGATCTTTTCCCAGTATATATAAATCAAATATGTATACAATGGAATTCAATGTTTCAATTTTGCGAATCTTTTAAATATCATTTATTTTAAATTCTTTTCATTATGAAAATCAATTATTAGTAGTTTTCTTTTTTTTAAAAATTAAAATATGACAAAATATGTGCCCTATGGCTAGAAACTAAAGGCACATAAAAATATCTTACTACAAATCTTTAAAAAATGCCTTTATTCAATTTCCTTAAAATGTTATAAAACAAAAGACTTAAGACACATGCAGCCAAAACAACAGCTACTGAAAATACCCTAAGGAATATATTTCTTTCTTCTGTTACATCCCATGTTACCACAAATTATATATGACTGAGAAATATTAGCAACCATATTTAATTGTATCTCTTTTTAAAATGCTTAAAGGGCTTTAACTCAACACATTATTAGTTGAACATATTATGTAAATTTTAATTTGTTTTATTATTTCTAATTTAATTATACATTTTTAAGCGAAAGAGAGTTGAAACGGGGTTGCTACCTAATTTTTAGTGTCATTTCATCAACACCCTTTAGAGATTTGCCATTTAAGCTAGCCTAATTAGATATTTAACCGAGTTTATTGTTTGTTTTTATTTTAGTCAACTTGTGAAAAACAAAAGTCAAGATAATGATGCAGAGTTAAAACTAAATAAAAGTGACGAGACCGGACAAGAGTAGAGCAGATATAATAAAGCCCATTAGATTGGGAAATTGTGTCATGGATTTGTAAATTTTAGGTTAATCTGAAACCAGAGATACTATAAAGCAAATAGAGAGTAGAGTTTGAAGAGTAAGAGGTAGTCAGGAAATAATTATGACATCAGTAATTAAATAATATCGAGTTTCCGAACAAAATCTAAAGCTTTTCATATTGAGTGAAACGGAAACATTGGACCTACACTCTATACGAGATATTTTAATCAACTCAGAATCAATACCTAAGACGATATAGCGTTGAAAGAATAGCATATATAATATATGGACATACGGACATACGGACGGACATAACAAGCACAACCATGAGACATTTGCAGAGTTGTGTATGATGAGGTTTAAGCCTAATTCAAGGAAGTTGATGCATAGTTTCGTGATAGTCTACACAAACAGGGATTCACTGATATACACAAGAAATCAAGACAGTTTTACAAACCGCGTTTGCATACAAATGTGAGGCGAAAACTTTTCCCTTAGCCGCAAAAGCGATTACCTCCGTTTTCTAGAATTCCCAAGTAAAACTATAAGGGGGCACAACTATCCTGAATTATTGAGGAAATGTGTCCCATTCACCTTGCCACACCTAACACAAACCTTTCCTTTGCCTTGGTCAACTTGGTCGAATGAAGAGAAAATTAAATTGAGTTTAAATGTATACACATTTTAAATTGTAATACAATATAATATAATACACTTTCCAAAAAAATGTTTGGGAAACCAAAAGAGTTAGGAAAAAATATTTTAAATTTATTTTTCTTAATTTTTCAAAACAAAATCCGCAATACTAAAATAGCATCACATCTGATAAAATTAATGGCGAAGTAAAAGGATGGAAGCGAACTTCGGCCCCATAACAAGCCCATGTAAACTTCACAGCTTCTGATCTAATTTTGTTATCACTTCCGAAACCAAAAAGAATATTTTCATTGCTTTTTCGGCCAAACTTTGTTTTCTGATTCTTTTAGATGTAATGTTGGAAATTTTCGAAAATTTTACCCTGTCATCATATTATCAATTCCATTTTCGAAAAGAAATAAATAATTTCATGTTTTTGGGCTGTGTAACCTTTTCACTTATTCATTTAGTAGTCCCATCGATAAACACTAGTTCATAACATTACCAATCTAAATTCTAAATTTACTTATTTTTACCTCACTTTTGTTCATCGTTTCGAAACGTTGCAATATCTCTTTAACTGAAATTTTATTTTCGCTTGGTTCCTCCACTATGGTCTCCATGCGACTCATGGAGCCACTACTGGCTACGCTTGAACGGCGAGTTTTCGAAACACTTCCATTGGCATTTGAATGCATTTGCTGCTGTTGAGGCAATTGATTGAGGGCATATGCAGTCAATTCTGTACAGTGTGGCGGGCTTTTGTGATTTATGAGACTACCATTCTCTGGACTCTTACATACGGTGTTTTGTGTCAAATCATTGACAATCTGTTGGATATGAGTTAAGGGTCGTCGACCCAAGGTACCATAATTACTTTGTTCTTTAGGTGATGCGCCATTTTGATTGTCTAACCATTCCGAGGTATCCTCGGACATATGGTCACAGCATTCGGAATTGTTGTTATTCGTATCGGACAACTTGGGCGGAGATGGAGAATGCGAAGACAATGATGATGGTGGAGTTGATGAGATTTTTTCCCTTGACGATGTTGGTGTAGAATTGTCACGCTGTTGCTGTTGTTGCGAATGGTTTTGCTGTTTTTCCAGCTCCTCTTCATTTTGCCATGAATTATAGAATTCCATGTCATGACTGAGTGAAGAACATTGCTCATTGAACTCACGTATGGTCTCATCGGTCAATTGATCCAATTCTATACGCCTATGGACTTGCACTGCTGTTGTCCCCGTTATGTGAGCTATTTCAGCATCATCGGAATCTGTAAACTGATCACGACCATTTTGGCGAACCTGTGTTTCCAACTTCATTACAATTACATCAAACAAACGTCATCATCACTCATCATCACGCATCGTATATCATTAGTTTCTAAGATTATCCAGTAGGACTATTGAGGGAATCCAGTGAGGTTGGCCGACTTGAATTTTTCAATCATCTTTATACACATCGAGGACTTCTTTTTACCAGGCAGACTTTTCAGCTTTTTTACTTCTCTTTGTGAGAGACTTTGCTATTGGTACTGATGCTGGGAATTTATGATGTTTATCATCTGGTTCATTTTATTGGGATTAAAGATTTCCCTTTATGGTCAATACTGCTATAATTTGTGACAGGTTATCGTATGGTGCTTCGTTGATGATGATTGACGCTCCACCTCGAACTATGCTACTGTGTGGTGGCGTGGTCTTAGTTGGTTTACATCGTAGACTTTCAACATGATGAGGCAAAAACTTAAACTGGTTGATGCTACTTGGCCCCGTTTTGGCCCAACTGGGAAGCTGTCGGTGTATGTGCACTTGAGGAAGTTAGTGTCGTGTTGGCAAGTTTAAATAACGTTGGATACTTGCGTATTCTGTTACGACATTCAGAGGCCACTTGGCATATAATGAAGCCCATCGGGTATAGCACTATACATGAGAGGATTTAATGATACATGATTTTATGAACAAATCACGTTTTGCACCAATTTTTGTGATGGAGAGTACTCACATGTCCGTCTGTCCTCTGTGTGTTTTCTTAGTATTTCTTCCTGTTTCTTGTTCGTCCTGTCTTCGGTAGGTCTGGATGGTATGGCTTATTATTAAGTTGAGCTAGCACTCTTAGGTCTCCACAGTAGTGAAAGTTTGTGGACTGCACCCAAACTTCTACACTAATATTATTAAACACTCCAATTCCTTCGATAAACCTTGTTTGGAATTTTGGATTATACATTCACAATTGCTCCTTGCTTCTCTTAAAAATTCACACATTTCAATGGAAATCCAATGGATCTAAAACTTCTTATCAACTATCACAAGTTTTATCGCTTTCGGGAGGCATTCTTCTGGTAGATTGTTTTATTTATTTTTTCCTCTAAACCGGGATGTCTATGCTTCTCTTATACTTTTTTTATTGTATAACTAATTCTTCACATAGACTATATGCCCGACATATGTTGAGATTCGAATCAATGTATTTTAATACATTTTTAATTGGCCGATAACCGTCACAAATCACCGTCTATCATTGCCGCACACTAATAATGATGGTCATTGCTATTCTTTTCTATTTTTTTTTTTTTTTTGCTATATCTAAAACATTATTCGAAATGGCCTGTTTAAATTTATGGTATATAGTCATTGCTTTGTTGTTCTTTAGTATTTGCACATAATTTGTGGGGACTCTTCGGTAATAAATTGTGAAACCGTTTATTCCGCCTGCCAGGTTGTTAACTGGTGGCATGTATTTCTTCAACTGAATGAAGGTCACA
Source organism: Haematobia irritans (assembly GCA_003123925.1). NCBI lineage: Eukaryota > Metazoa > Arthropoda > Insecta > Diptera > Muscidae > Haematobia > Haematobia irritans. The sequence continues at coordinate 70,881 of PGFW01029137.1, read as the reverse complement.
GCTTATCTCAATTAGCAACTTCACTTTGACCATTTCACTAGAGCGGCCAGCATTCAGGGTATTCAGAGTCAACAATAAGCAGCAAGCATTGAATAAAACTTCGACTTAATCACACTCTCCACACAAGGTATTTGGGTAATGTGCATATGTAATATATTAAGGATGGTAACGAAATGAATCTCATGTCTGATCTAAATAAATATTATAATATCGAATGCTTTGATATGAGGACAAAAAACAAATTTACAAAAAATCTAACGAGAATTAAATTTAAATACGTAGATCTGGATATTTTCTCTTTTTTTAGAGAACTTACTTGATAAAGAAAATATTCTAAATAATCACACATTTTTTCGATTTTAAAGTTTTAAGTTTTAGTTTAAAATTTTCTTAATTTGTTTAGCAATTTTCCTTTAATCATAATATTGTGAATATATATGGAAAATTTTCGAATTAATAGCAAACAAAATCGGCAAAGAAACCGCAGACAAGAGCCGACTTGAAAGGATTGTGGGCGCAAACTAACTCTTCAGGCGCAACCATTTTAGGAAAACTTACCCTTTCAAACAATTACCAGATTCCAAATTTGGGAAAATAGAAAAAAACAACGCTTCACATTAACCTTTTTGGTTAACTTTTTTTAAACTCTTCGAAGGGTCGCAATTCGCTCTAGGGCAAAAGAAAGCCCAACTAGTAGAAATAGCGTTTTAAATGAGGCCATATCATAAATTCGGGATTCGAGGCTATATTTCTAATACACTCATGTTCCAACATAAGGTGCCATCAGACAAAAAACGAATCTGTTCCTAATTTGATGAGGAAGGCTCATTGGGGGTTTTGCCTCAATATTCTATCAGATTTTCTTCAATAAATGAGAGACTGATGATGATGTGGATATCTGAATCCAGCTGTCTTCTGCAGAATTTTGGACTGTATTTATATTTTGCCCATAACACCATTAAAAAAGCAACATAAAGAGCCAAATTCGGTAATCACCCCCCAAAATCCAAATTTGATCGACATCCAATAAAAATTGAAATTTCGATATGAAAAACGAACAATAGCTAAATCGTGAGTCAAAATCCGAAATTCTATAAAAATCTTAACTAAAATATCAAATTTCTGAAAAAAATCCGATATCTTATATGGAAAAAACTTGTTTTTTCTCGTAATTCTATAATTATGTCTCTTAAGGTGGGTATGTAAGTTCGAGTTTTAGTCGCTAAAATCGTAATTGTTTTCACTAATTAGTGAAAACATAAATCAGTTAAGAAAGGCCATAAATACTTACATATTTTTTGAGATTTCATTATAACTTGATGGGAATAGCTCAAAGCAAACTTAACAAAGAGGTTTGTATCCATAAATATGCATTATTAAAGAAAAAGTATCGTGAAAAAAATTACGACTTTTAGCGGTGCTAAATTCGAACTAATACCCACTTATAGAGCGACAAATTAGCTACAATTCGCGAATCACCCTCAAAAAATCCAAAATTTTCCAACCGAAATTACAAAAATCTAAAATCGTAGTCCCCGCAAAATATCCAAAAATAAAAAACAACCCTATGATATAAAATCTACGTGTTCTCTTCGATAGACTCGGTAAAACGTATCGTTGTTCTTTTGTTTGCAAAACATAACATAGATAAAAAAGTAACAAATAATTGTTTGAAATTTTACAACAGACAGATTGACATTCACTAGATCGTCTTAGAGATTACAGAGAATATGCTCCCTGTGGGCAAATAATATTCTTAATTTAATTTACTAACTTCTCTCAGTGTAAACTTATGCCAAAATATAGAAACTTTTTCTTTCAGTTTTAGATCTTTTTATTTGTTTTATAATATTTTCTTTTTCTGTAGGTGTTTTTCTTTTAAATATCTCAATTCAATGCTATTCTTCATAACATCCTACAAAAAAGAAAATATTATAAAACAAATAAAAGATCTAAACTGAAGAAAAAAGTTTCTATATTTTGAGCATAAGTTATACACTGACAGAGAGTTAGTAAATAAATTAAGAATATTATTTGCCCACAGAGCATATTCTTGTAATTCTAAGACGATCTAGTGATGTCAATCTGTCTGTTGTAAATTTTCAAAAATTATTTGTTACTTTTTTATCTATGTTATGATTTGCACAAAAGACAACGATACGTTTTACCGAGTCTATCAGAGAAACGTAGATTTATATCATAGGGTTGTTTTTTTATTTTGGATATTTTGGCGGGGACTACGATTTTAGATTTTTCGTAATTTTCGGTGGAAATTTATTTGGATTTTTTGAAGGGTGATCTCGCCGACTTTAGCCTATTTGTCGCTCTAAAGGTGGGTAATTAAAGTTCGAATTTAGCCGCTAAATCGTAATTTTTCACGATTACTTTTCTTTAATTAATGGCATTTTAATGGAATACAAACTTTTGTTAAAGTTTGCTTTGAGCTATTCCCATTCAAGTTATAATGAAATCTGCCAACAAATATGATATTAACTTTATGCCTTTCTTATATGATTTAGTTTTCCACTTTAGTGAAAAATTTTACGATTTTTAGCGACCTAAACTCGAACTTAATACCCACCTTAGAGAATATTATAGGAATTACGAGAAAAACAACGTTTTTTTTCATATAAAGATACTCGATTTTTTCAGGATTATGATATTTTAAGATTTTTATAGCATTTCGGATTCTTGATCACGATTTAGCTATCCTGTTCGTTTTTCATATTGAAATTTCAATTTTTATGGCGATGTCGATCGAAATTTGGATTTTTGGGGGGCGTATTACCAATTTGCTCTTTTTTTGCTTTTTTAATGGCTGTTATGGGCAAAAATATAAATACAGTCCAAATTCTGCAGAAGACAGCTGATTCAGATATCCACATCTCATCAGTTCTCTTTATTGGAAAAAATCTGATAGATATTGAGCAAACCCCCCAATGAGCCTATCCTCATCAAATTAGGAACAGATTCGTTTTTTGTCTGCTGGCACCTTATTAGTTGGAACATGAGCTGTATTGAAATATAGCTCGATCGATTTATGATTGGGCCCTCATTTAAACCTATTTCACTAGTTGGCTTCTTTTGCCCTAGTACGCCTAATTGTACTCCTTTTTCTAAGAGTTTTAAAAAAGTGTACCAAAAAGGGTTCACATTGGTACGTTGTTTTTTTCTATTTTCCCAAATTTGGAATCTGGAATTGTTTGAAAAGGGTAAGTTTTCCTACATGGTTGCCCTGAAGAGTTAAGTTTGCGCCCACAATCTCTTTCAAGTCGCCTTTGTCTGCGGTTTCTTTGCCGATTTTGTTTGCTATTAATTCGAAAATTTTATCCATTATATTCACAATATTATGATTAAAGGAAAATTGCTAACAAATTAAGAATAATTTAAACTAAAACTTAACTTTCAAATCGAAAAATGTTGATTATTTAGAAATTTCTTTATCAAGTAAGTTCTCTAAAAAAGAAAAATATCAGATCTACGTATTCTAAAATTTAATTCTCGGTTAGGATTTTTTTAAATTTGTTTTTGTCCTCATAATCAAAGCATTCGATATTATAATATTATTTTAGATTCAGAATGAGATTCATTTCGTTACATCCTAATATATTAACATATGCACATTACCCAAATACCTTGTGTGAGAGAGTGTGATTGAAGTCGAAGTTTTATTCAAATGCTTGCTGGCTTATTGTGACTCTGAATACCTGAATGGCTGGCCGGCTCTAGGTGAAATGGTCAAGTGAAGTTGCTATTCTGGATATAAGGCTGTGACGCTTCATTCAGTTGAAGAATACATGTCACCAGTTAACAACCTGGGCAGCGGAATAAAACGCGTTTCACATCTTTATTACGAAGAGTCCCCACCAAATTATGTGCACAATACTAAAGAACAACAAAGCAAATGACTATATATCCATAAATTAAACAGGCCATTTCGATAATGTTTTAGATATACAAAAAAAAAAAAAAAATAAAAAGAATAGCATACCATATTATTAGTGGTGCAATGATGACGGTTGATTTTGGTGACGGTTATGGCCAATTAAAAATGATTAAAAACAATTGTTCGAATCTCATACATATGTGGATATGGTTCTATAGGTGAAATTACTTTTATACAATAAAAAAGTTAAGAGAACATAGATAGACATCGGTTTAGAGGAAATAAATAAAATACAAACTAATCTACATAAAAGAATGCCTCTCGAAAAGCTATAAAAATCTTGTGATAGTTGATGAAAAGTTTTTAGCACATTTGGATTTTCATGAAAGTGTTGAATTTTTAAGGAAATACAAGGACAATTGTGAATGTTATCACCAAATTCAAAGGTCTTATCGAAGGAATTGGAGTGTTTTTAATTTATTAATTGTGAAGTTTTGGGTGCAGTCTACAACTTTTCACTACTGTGAGCCTAAGAGTTGCCTAACTCAACTTATAATAAGCCAATACATCCAGACCTACCGAAAGACGGACACACAAAACACGAAGAAAACTAAGAAAAACACAGAGGACAGACGGACATGTGTAGTCTGCTCACATCACAAATTGGTGCAAAACGTGATTGTTAATCATCATTATGATTAAACCTCCTCCTGTATTGTGCTATACCATGGCTTCATTTATATGGAAGTGGCCTCTGAATGTGTAACAGAAACCAGTATCCAACGTTATTTAAACTTGCCACACGAACTCTTCTCAAGTGCATACACACAGCTTCCAGTTGGGCCAAACGGGGCCAAGAGTATCATCACCGGTTTTAAGTTTTTGGGCTCATCATGTCTGAAAGTCTACGATGTACCACTAAAGCACGCACCACAACAGTAGCAATAGTTCGGGTGGAGTCAATCATCATCAACAACACCATACTATACCTCACAAAATTAGCAGTATTGTCAATAAAGTGGAATCTTTAATCCATAAAATGAACCATGATAAACATCATAATTCCCAGCATCAGTCCAATGGCAAAGTCTCTCACAAGAGAATAAAAAACTGAAAAGTCCTGCTGGTAAAAAGAAGTCCTCGGATTGTATAAAATGTGATTTGGAAAAATCTCAAAGTCTGGCCACCTCACTGGATTCCCTCAATAGTCCTATGGATAATCTAGAAAATAATGATAACGATCGTGATGATGATGATGATGACGTTGTTGATGGTAATTGTAATGAAGTTGAAACACAGGTTCGCCAAAATGGTCGTGATCAGTTTACAGATTCCGATGATGCTGAAATAGCTCACATAACGGGGACAACAGCAGTGCAAGTCCATAGGCGTATAGAATTGGATCAATTGACCGATGAGACCATACGTGAGTTCAATGAGCAATGTTCTTCACTCAGTCATGACATGGAATTCTAATAATTCATGGCAAAATGAAGAGGAGCTGGAAAAACAGCAAAACCATTCGCAACAACAGCAACAGCGTGACAATTCTACACCAACATCGTCAAGGGAAAAAATCTCATCAACTCCACCATCATCATTGTCTTCGCATTCTCCATCTCCGCCAAGTTGTCCGATACGAATAACAACAATTCCGAATGCTGTGACCATATGTCCGAGGATACCTCGGAATGGTTAGACAATCAAAAGGCGCATCACCTAAAGAACAAAGTAATTATGGTACCTTGGTCGACGACCCTTAACTCATATCCAACAGATTGTCAATGATTTGACACAAAAACACGTATGTAAGAGTCCAGAGAATGGTAGTCTCATAAATCACAAAAGCCCGCCACACTGTACAGAATTGACTGCATATGCCCTCAATCAAATTGCCTCAACAGCAGCAAATGCATTCAAATGCCAATGGAAGTGTTTCGAAAACTCGCCGTTCAAGCGTAGCCAGTAGTGGCTCCATGAGTCGCATGGAGACCATAGTGGAGGAACCAGCGAAATAAAATTTAGTTAAAGAGATATTGCAACGTTTTCGAAACGATGAACAAAAAGTGAGGTAAAAATAAGTAAATTAGAATTTAGATTGGTAATGTTATGAACTAGTGTTTATCGACTGGATACTAAATGAATAAGTGAAAAGTTACCACAGCCAAAAACATGAAATTATTTATTTCTTTTCGAAAATGGAATTGATAATATGATGACAGGGTAAAATTTTCGAAAATTTCCAACATTACATCTAAAAGAATCAGAAAACAAAGTTTGGCCGAAAAAGCAATGAAAATATTCTTTTTGGTTTCGGAAGTGATACAAAATTAGATCAGAAGCTGTGAAGTTTACATGGGCTTGTTATGGGGCCGAGTTCGCTCCATCCTTTTACTTCGCATTAATTTATCAGATGTGATGCTATTTTAGTATTGCGGATTTTGTTTTGAAAATTTAAGAAAATAAATTAAAATATTTTTCCTAACTCTTTTGTTTCCCAACACTTTTTTGGAAAGTGTATTATATTATATTGTATTACATTTAAAAATGTCGTATGACATTTAAACTCAATTTTAATTTTCTCTTCATTCGACCAAGCTGACCAAGGCAAGGAAAAGGTTTGTGTTAGGTGTGCAAGGTGATGGCGGACACATTCCTCAATAATTCAGGATAGTTGTGCCCGTTATAGTTTACTTTCGGAATCTAACGAAACGGAGGTAATCGCATTATTGCGCTAAAGGGAAATTCTTTCGCCTCACATTTGTATGCAAAACGCGGTTGTTGTAAAACGTCATTGATTTCTTTGTGCTATAATCAGTGGAATCCCTGTTTGTGTAGGACTATCACGAAACTATGCATCAAACTTTCCTTGAATTAGGCTTAAACCTCTCATACACAACTCTGCAAATGTCATCATGTTGTGCTTTTATGTCGCTCCGTATGTCCGTATGTCCATATATTATATATGCTATTCTTCAACGCTATATCGTCTTAGGTATTGACTATCTGATGTGATTAAAATATCTCGCATATAGAGTAGTAGGTCCAATGTTGTCCGTTTCACTTCAAAATATGACAAGCTTTAGATTTTTGTTTCGGAAAACTCGATTATTATTTAATTACTGATTTGTCATAATTATTTTCCTGACTACCTCTGTACTCTTCAAACTTCTACTCCTATTTGCTTATATAGTATCTTGCTGGTTTCAGGATAACCTAAAATTTTACAAGACTCCACGACACAATTTCCAATGCTAATGGGTTATATCTATATACTGCTCTATCTTTGTCCGGGTCTCGTCACTTTATTTAGTTTTAACTCTGCATCCATTTTCTTGACTTTTGTTTTTCACAACGTTGACTAAAATAAAAACAAACAATAAACTCGTTAAATCTCTAATTAGGCTAGCTTAAATGGCCAAATCTCTAAAGCGGTGTTGATGAAATGACACTAAAAATTAAAGGTAGCAACCCACTTTCAACTCTCTTCGGCTTAAAAATCGTATAATTTAAATTGAGAATAATAAAACAAATTAAAAATTTAATAATATGTATCAACTAATAATGTGTTGATTAAAGCCCTTTAAAGCATTTTTAAAAAGAGATACAATTAAATATGGTTGCTAATTATTTCTCAGTTCATATATAATTTGTGGTAACATGGATGTAACAGAAGAAAGAAATATATTCCTAGGGTATTTTTCAGTAGCTGGTGTTTTGCGCTGATGGTCTTAATGTCTTTTGTTTTATACACTTTTAAGGAAATTGAATAAAGGCATTTTTTTAAGATTTGTAGTAAGATATTTTAATGTGCCTTTAGTTCTAGGGCCATAGGGCACATATATTTGTCATCATTTTAATTTTAAAAAAAAGAAAACTACTAATAATTGATTTCATAATGAAAGAATGTAATTAAAATAAATGCATATTTAAAAGATTCGCAAAATTGAAACATTGAATTCCATTGTATACATATTTGATTTATATATTATGGGGAAAGATCTAATTATTTAATTATTTGAATTTCACACTTAAAAAGTGAAACCTCCAGAGCACTAAAGCCAATTTAGGTTCCATGCAAATTATATTATATTTTAATTAAAATTTCTCAAATATGAGAAAAGCTTTCTTTGACATTAATATTTTTTACTATACTTTTTTTAACTTTTAGAGAATAATAAACAGTCTAATAGCTGCATATTTCAAAACAAATTCATTGGCAGGTTTATTCGAATGAATTTATACGGCAAAAGTAGCTTTAAGTTTTCTTTAACTTTTTTGGTATACGGGGGAAAAGATTTACATAAATTCATATTTCCAGAGAATTGCATTTTGAAACACCAATTGTTTCCTATGGAGAATAAAACATTTTTTTCAACAAATGAAAGAATAATTACGTTCAGTAAATTTTCTTGAATTTTTCGAAAAATTTGTCACATAGTTGTGTTATATCGGCGTTTGTAATACAGTTTCGTTAAAGTAGACAACATTTTACCCATTATTTTTCTGCCTGGAGGGTGATTTCTGTTTTGGTTGTATTAAATTTATTGTGCTATATTTTATGGTATCTAATTTTAGATATTATTTACGGATCATTTCCTCTTCCCTTCGTTTTTCATTACTTAATACATTTTCTAGAATTTGCGAAAAATATTTATACATGTTTCAAAATAAGTTCAAATTATTTAAATTTTCCCACATTGTCGCTGGTCCAACATTTTTTCTTTCTGGTGGTTCATTTTTTTTTTCGAGTGTATTACAATTTATTTGGTTTATTTCTTATAGATCTCAAGTTTAGATATAATTTTATGACCATATTCCATCCCTTCGCTAACACTGAAAAAAATATATTGGACCCTAATATGAAAAAAATATTGACCTAATATGGAAGATTATGCAACTAAATTTTTAGGACTCCAATTTACGCAATTCTCGCAAAATTTCTTTAAAACAATGACACTTTTAATTAAAAAAGTTTATAATTCCTTGCTTCAAACTTTTTTCATTAATTTAGGACAAAATTCTTGAATTTTGCGTCTCTCTGCTGAAGTTGTAAATCTTTGAAAATAAGGCAATTTTCATTAAAATAAAGAAAAAATCCCCAATTTAAAGAAATCGTGTTTAATCAATTGACATATGAATTTAGAGATAAAAACGCTTCAAATATAGGCTTAAGACTTATTTTTAAGGGATTTGTATTCTTGCGTTTAATTTTTTTAGCATTAAGAAAACTGTTTTACTTTGAGTACCTGGCATAATTTCGGATTTTGTGGAATTGGAATTTTGTTTTGTAATAAACTATCTTTAGTTAATATATCGCAAAAGGAAATAAAAAACTCGATGAAGAGATCTGTATCCAATTTTAATTTTATTGATCCCAGATGTAAAGCCAGGAGGGTCCGTAAAAAAATGTCTTTATTTTTAAAGAAGTCGCATCTTTTGGCTCGCAATCCAGTACCAAAATCCTTAAGGGAAGATCTTTGGATCCAAGTAAACTTTTTTTTTTGAGTGTAGGCGTTATTTTCAAGAGATCTCGATAATTTTCAAGAGATTGCGCCTATGCCTTTCCTTATTTTAAAAATTTTATGATTGAAATGCATTCCCACTTCAACTGTGAGTTGGATATACTTCTCTCTCTTACAACCCTCGAGTTTCTAATCTTTTTATGTCGGACAGATAAAATCATTCAATTTATATCACACAGGCTATGAAAAAAAAGAAGATTTATTATGGAAAATTCTTCACCATAACTAAAAGTTTATTTTGTATTTTTTTTATTCAAATCATTCTTTTTAATCGGGGTTTCTAAAAATTCTGGTTAAATGAAAAACAGTCTATGGAGCTTGGGTATTAGAGGGTTAAAGGTTTATCTCGTTTTATCTCTGGAGGAATATCTTACGTTAAGCTCCTCTATAGAATAAGATTGTAAAATGTTGTCAATTATTTGTAATACGTTGAAAATATCAATTTCGAAATTACTTAAATTCTAAGAAAATCCAGAAATGTCCATCTTCTATACATTTGTATGAAGGCTTGGTATATGTAATGTAAGGTTTCAATGGCGGGCCGCACTCTTAGGAAGATCATTTTTGGTTTGTTATAACTATTGCTATAACTTATTTTGGAGGTCCATTTTTATTCATATGATATTCAGGCATAGAGCATAATCATTTAATGAAAATTATCCCTGAACATGTGTTGGGTTTTCCACTTGATTTTTTTTATAAATTTCATATTTCTTTTCCACAAAACATTCGTTCAACGATAAACAAGCTCTTTTGGCGTAATTTTCATTAAAATATAGAACATTAAATTTACCTTGAACTCTCATTTTATTCTTCTAGTTTAGTTGAGGTTCAATACGTTTCATTTATGAAAGTTTCATTTTTCAGGTTTGAATTGCCTCATTGTTTTTGTTTTGTGAAAATCTCGGGCTCAGTATTAAATCTTTTGATGCTGTTACAATTTTTCATGGCGTCATAGGAATATCACGTAGCTAGATTCCTATAGCCAGTTTAAGTTTATGCGTGAAGTCTATTAGACAGAAATATTTATATGCTAGTGAGTAAATCACTATGACGGAGGAGTAATTTTCAATCAAATCTCTCTCT
>PGFW01029137.1:47207-59037 GCA_003123925.1 Haematobia irritans | reverse complement strand
TGATGATGATGACGTTGTTTGATGGTAATTGTAATGAAGTTGAAACACAGGTTCGCCAAAATGTCGTGATCAGTTTACAGATTCCGATGATGCTGAAATAGCTCACATAACGGGGACAACAGCAGTGCAAGTCATAGGCGTATAGAATTGGATCAAATTGACCGATGAGACCATACGTGAGTTCAATGAGCAATGTTTTTCATCAGTCATGACATGGAATTCTATAATTCATGGCAAAATGAGAGGAGCTGGAAAAACAGCAAAACCATTCGCAACAACAGCAACAGCGTGACAATTCTACACCAACATCGTCAAGGGAAAATCTCATAACTCCACCATCTATTGTCTCGCATTCTCCATCTCCCGCCCAAGTTGTCCGATACGAATAACAACAATTCGAATGCTGTGATCCATATGTCGAGGATACCTCGGAATGGTTAGACAATCAAAATGGCGCATCACCCTAAAGAACAAAGTAATTATGGTACCTTGGTCGACGACCCTTAACTCATATCCAACAGTTGTCAATATTTGACACACAAACACCGTATGTAAAGGTCCAGAGAATGGTAGTCTCATAAATCACAAAAGCCGCCACACTGTACAGACAATGACTGCATATGCCCTCAATCAATTGCCTCAACAGCAGCAAATTGCATTCAAATGCCAATGGAGTGTGTTTCGAGAAACTCGCCGTTCAAAGCGTAGCCAGTAGTGCTCATGAGTCGCATGGAGACCATAGTGGAGGAACCAAGCGAAATAAAAATTCAGTTAAAGAGATTATTGGCAACGTTTCGAAACGATGAACAAAAGTGAGGTAAAAATAAGTAAATTAGAATTTAGATTGGTAATGTTATGAACTAGTGTTTATCGATGGGGACTACTAAATGAATAAGTGAAAAGTTACACAGCCAAAAACATGAAATTATTTATTTCTTTTCGAAAATGGAAATTGATAATATGATGACAGGGTAAAATTTCGAAAATTTCCAACATTACATCTAAAAGAATTCAGAAAACAAAAGTTTGGCCGAAACAAAGCAATGAAAATATTCTTTTTGGTTTCGGAGTGATACAAAATTAGATCAGAGCTGTGAAGTCTTACATGGCTCTGTTATGGGCGCAAGTTCGCTCCCATCCTTTTACTTCGCATTAATTTATCAGATGTTGATGCTATTTTAGTATTGCGGATTTTTGTTTTGAAAATTTAGAAAAATAAATTAAAATATTTTTTCCTAACTCTTTTGTTTCCCAACATTTTTTGAAAGTGTATTATATATTGTATTACATTTAAAAATGTCGTATACATTTTAAACTCAATTTTAATTTTCTCTCATTCGACCAAGTTTGACCAAGGCAAAGGAAAAGTTTGTGTTAGGTGTGCAAGGTGATGGCGGACACATTTCCTCAATAATTCAGGATAGTTGTGCCCGTTATAGTTTACTTTGGATTCTAGAAACGGAGGTAATCGCTTTGCGTAAGGGAAATTTTTCGCCTCACATTTGTATGCAACGCGGTTTGTAAAACTGGTCGTGATTTCTGTGCTATATCAGTGAATCCATGTTGTGTAGGACTATCACGAAATATGGCATCAAACTTCCTTGAATTAGGCTTAAACCTCTCATTACACAACTCTGCAAATGTTCATCATGGTTGTGCTTGTTATGTCCTCCGTATGTCCGTATGTCCATATAATTATATATGCTATTCTTTCAAACGCATATATGTCTTAGGTATTGATTCTGATGTGATTAAAATATTCTCGCATATAGGAGTAGTAGGTCCAATGTTGTCCGTTTCACTCAATCAAAATATGGACAGCTTTAGATTTTGCTTCGGAAACTCGATATTATTTAATTACTGATGTCATAATTATTTCCTGACTACCTCTGTACTTTCAAACTTCTACTCCTATTTGCCTTATATAGTATCTCTGGTTTCAGGATTAACCTAAAATTTAAAGATCACACGACACATTTCCAATGCTAATGGGTTTATTATATCTGCTCTACTCTTTGTCCGGGGTCTCGTCACTTTTATTTAGTTTTAACTCTGCATCCATTATTCTTGCTTTTGTTTTTCACAAGTTGACTAAAATAAAAACAAACCAATAAACTCGGTTAAATACTTCTAATTAGGCTAGTAAATGGCAATCTCTAAAGGCGGTGTTGATGAAATGACACTAAAATTAGGTAGCAACCCAGCTTTCAACTCTCTTCGCTTAAAAAAGTATAATTAAATTAGAGAAAATAATAAAACAAATTTAAAAATTTAATAATATGTATCAACTAATATGTGTTGATTAAAGCCCTTTCAAGCATTTTTAAAAAGAGATACAATTAAATATGGTTGCTAATATTTCTCAGTTTCATATATAATTTGTGGTAACATGGATGTAAGAAGAAAAGAAATATATTCCTAGGGTATTTCAGTAGCTGGTTTTTGGCTGCTGGTCTTAATGTCTTTTGTTTTATAACATTTTAAGGAAATTGAATAAAGGCATTTTTTTAAAGATTTGTAGTAAGATATATTTAATGTGCCTTTAGTTTCTAGCCATTAGGGCACATATTTTGTCATCATTTTAATTTTAAAAAAAATAGAAAACTACTAATAATTGATTTTAATAATGAAAGAATTTAAAATAAATAGATATTTTAAAAGATTCGCAAAATTGAAACATTGAATTTCCATTGTATACATATTTGATTTATATATACTGGGAAAGATCTAATTATTTAATTATTTGGAATTTCACACTTAAAAAAAGTGAAACCTCCAGAGCACTAAAGCCAATTTAGGTTCATGCAAATTATTTGATATTTTACATTAAAATTTCTTCAAATATGAGAAAGCTTTCTTTGACATTAATATTTTTTATATACTTTTTTTACTTTAGAGGAATAATAAAGAGATCTAATAGCTGCATATTAAAACAAATTCATTGGCAGTTTATCGAATGAATTTATCGGCAAAAGTAGGCTTTAAGTTTTCTTTAACTTTTTTGTATACGGGGGAAAAGATTTACTAAATTCATATTTCCAGAGAATTGCAATTTATGAACACCAATTGTTTCCTTGAGAATAGAAAATTTTTTTCAACAATGAAGATAATTACGGTTCAGTAAATTTTCTTGAATTTTTGAAAAATTTTGTACATAGTTGTTTATATCGGCGTTTGTAATACAGTTTCGTTAAAAGAGACAACTTTTACCCATTATTTTTCTGCCTGGAGGGTGATTTCTGTTTTTGGTTGTATTAAATTTATTGTTGCTATATTTTATGGTATCTAATTTTAGATATTATTTACGGATCATTCCTCTTCCCTTCGCTTTCATTTACTTAATACATTTTCTAGAATTTGTTCGAAAAATATTTAACATGTTTTCAAAATATAGTTCAAATTATTTAAATTTTCCCACATTGTCCTGGTCCACATTTTTCTTTCTGGTGGGTTCATTTTTTTTTTCGAGTGTATTACAATTTATTTGGTTTATTTCTTAATAGATCTAAGTTTAGATATTATTTTATGACCATATTCCCATCCCTTCGCTACCTGAAAAAAATATTGGACCCTAATATGAAAAAAAATATTGACCTAATATGGAAGATTATGCAATCTAAATTTTTAGGACTCCAATTTACGCAATTCTACGCAAAATTCTTTAAAACAATGACATTTTAATTAAAAAAAGTTTATAATCCTTGCTTCAAACTTTTTTTCATTAAATTTAGGACACAAATCTTGAAATTTTGCGTCTCTCTGCTGAAGTTGTAAATCTTTGAAATAAGGCAAATTTTCATTAAAATAAAGAAAAAATCCCAATTTAAAGAAATCGTGTTTAACTCAATTGACATATTGAATTTAAGATAAAAACGCTTCAAATATAGGCTAAGACTTATTTTAAGGATTTGTATCTTTGGTTTAAAGTTTTTTTAGCATTAAGAAAACTGTTTTACGTTTTGAAGTACCTGGCATAATTTCGGATTTTTGTGGAATTGGGAATTTGTTTGTAAATAAACTATCTTTATTAATTATATCGCAAAGGAAATAAAAAACTCGATGAATGAGATCTGTATCCAATTTTAATTTATTGATCCCAGATGTAAAGCCAGGAAGGCTCCCGTAAAAAATGTCTTTATTTTTTTAAGAGTCGCATCTTTTGCTCGCAATCAGTACCAAAATCTTAAGGGAAGATCTTTGGATCCAAGCTAAACTTTTTTTTTGAGTGTTAGGCGTTATTTTCAAGACGATCTCGATAATTTCAAGAGATTGCGCCCTATGCCTTTTCCTTATTTAAAATTTATGATTGAAATGCATTCCCATCAACTGTGATTGGCACTATACTTCTTTTTAAACCCTCGAGTTTCTAATCTTTTTATGCTCGGACAGATTAAAATCATTCAATTTATATCACACAGGCTATAAAAAAAAGAAGATTTATATGGAAAATTTCACCATAACTAAAAGTTTATTTTGTATTTTTTTTATTCAAATCATCTTTTTATCGGGGTTTTTTAAAAAAATTCTGGTTTAAATGAAAACAGTCTATGGAGCTTGGGTATTAGAGGGTTAAGGTTTACTCGTTTCTCTGGAGGAATATTTACGTTAGCTTCTCTATTAGAATAGATTGTAAAATGTTTGTCAATTATTTGTAATACGTTGAAAATATCAATTTCAGAAATTCTTAAATTTTTAAGACAAATCCAGAAAATGTCCAGTCTTCTATACATTTGATGAAGGCTTGGTATATGTAACTGTAAGGTTTCCAATGGCGGCACTCTAGGAGAGATCATTTTTGTTCTGTTATAACTATTTGCTATTAACTTATTTTGGAGTCCATTTTTATTCATTGATATTCAGGCATAGAGCATAATCATTATATATGAAAATTATCCTGAACATGTCGTTTGGAGTTTTCCACTGATTTTTTTTATAAATTTCATATTTCTTTTTCCCACAAAACATTCGTTAACCGATAAACAAGCTCTTTTGGCGTAATTTTCATTAAAATAATAGAACATTAAAATCTTACCTTGAACTCTCATTTTATTCTTCTAGTTTAGTTGAGGTTCAAATACGTTTCATTTATGAAAGTTTTTCATTTTTCAGTTTGAATTGCCTCATTGTTTTGTTTTGTGAAAATTTCGGGGCTCAGTATAAATCTTTTGATGCTGTTACATTTTTATGTCATAGAATATCACGTAGCTAGATTCTATAGCAGTTTAAGTTTATGCGTGAAGTTATTAGACAGAACTATTATATGCTAGTGAGTGAATCACTTATGGACGGAGGAGTAATTTTCAATCAAATCATCACGATCGTTATCATTATTTTCTAGATTATCCATAGGACTATTGAGGGAATCCAGTGAGGTGGCCAGACTTTGAGATTTTTCCAAATCACATTTTATACAATCCGAGGACTTCTTTTTACCAGCAGGACTTTTCAGTTTTTTATTCTCTTTGTGAGAGACTTTGCCATTGGACTGATGCTGGGAATTATGATGTTTATCATGGTTCATTTTATGGATTAAAGATTCCACTTTATTGACAATACTGCTAAATTTGTGAGGTATAGTATGGTGTTGTTGATGATGATTGACTCCACCCGAACTATTGCTACTGTTGTGGTGGCGTGCTTTAGTGGTACATCGTAGACTTTCAGACATGATGAGGCCAAAAACTTAAAACCGGTGATGATACTCTTGGCCCCGTTTGGCCCAACTGGAAGCTGTGTGTATGCACTTGAGAAGAGTTCGTGTGGCAAGTTTAAATAACGTTGGATACTGGTTTCTGTTACACATTCAGAGGCCACTTCCATATAAATGAAGCCATGGTATAGCACAATACAGGAGGAGGTTTAATCATAATGATGATTAACAATCACGTTTTGCACCAATTTGTGATGTGAGCAGACTACACATGTCCGTCTGTCCTCTGTGTTTTTCTTAGTTTTCTTCGTGTTTTGTGTGTCCGTCTTTCGGTAGGTCTGGATGTATTGGCTTATTATAAGTTGAGTTAGGCAACTCTTAGGCTCACAGTAGTGAAAGTTGTAGACTGCACCCAAACTTCACAATAATAAATTAAAACACTCCAATTCCTTCGATAAGACCTTTGGAATTTGGTATAACATTCACAAATTGTCCTTGTATTCTCTTAAAAATTCAACAACTTTCATGGAAAATCCAAATGTGTCTAAAACTTTTCATCATCTATCACAAGATTTTTATAGCTTTCGAGAGACATTCTTTATGTAGATTAGTTTGTATTTTATTTATTTCCTCTAAACCGGATGTCTATGTTCTCTTCACTTTTTTTATTGTATAAAAGTAATTTCACTATAGAACCATATCCACATATGTATGAGATTCGAACAATTGTTTTTAATACTTTTTTAATTGGCCATAACCATCACCAAATCACCATCATCATTGCCACCACTAATAATGGTGGTATGCTATTCTTTTCTACTTTTTTTTTGTATATCTAAAACATTATCGAAATGGCCTGTTTAATTTATGGATATATAGTCATTTGCTTTGTTGTTCTTTAGTATTTGCACATAATTTGGTGGGGACTCTTCGTAATAAATGTGAAACGCGTTTATCCGCTGCCCAGGTTGTTAACTGGTGGACATGTATTCTTCAACTGAATGAAGCGTCACAGCCTTATATCCAATAGCAACTTCACTTGACCATTTCACTAGAGCCGGCCAGCCATTCAGGTATTCAGAGTCAACAATAAGCCAGCAAGCATTGAATAAAACTTCGACTTCAATCACACTCTCCACACAAGGTATTTGGGTAATGTGCATATGTAATATATTAGGATGTAACGAAATGAATCTCATTCTGGTCTGATCTAAATAAATATTATAATATCGAATGCTTTGATATGAGGACAAAAAACAAATTTACAAAAAATCTAACGAGAATTAAATTTAAATACGTAGATCTGGATATTTTCTCTTTTTTTAGAGAACTTACTTGATAAAGAAAATATTCTAAATAATCACACATTTTTTCGATTTTAAAGTTTTAAGTTTTAGTTTAAAATTTTCTTAATTTGTTTAGCAATTTTCCTTTAATTCATAATATTGTGAAATATATATGGAAAATTTTCGAATTAATAGCAAACAAAATCGCGCAAAGATAAAACCGCAGACAAGAGCCGACTTGAAAGGATTGTGGGCGCAAACTAACTCTTCAGGCGCAACCATTTTAGGAAAACTTACCCTTTCAAACAATTACCAGATTCCAAATTTGGGAAAATAGAAAAAAAACAACGCTACAATTAACCTTTTTTGCGTTAACTTTTTTAAAAACTCTTAGAAAAGGAGTACAATTAGGCGTACTAGGGCAAAGAAAGCCAACTAGTAGAAATAGCGTTTTAAAGAGGGCCTATCATAAATTCGATCGAGCTATATTTCAATACAGCTCTGTTCCACATAAGGTGCCAGCAGACAAAAAACGAATCTGTTCCTAATTTGATGAGGAAGGCTCATTGGGGGGTTTGCTCAATATCTATCAGATTTTCTTCCAATAAAGGAACTGATGATGATGCTGGATATCTGAATCAGCTGTCTTCTGCAGAATTTGACTGTATTATAGTATTTTGCCATAACACCATTAAAAAAGCCAACAAAAGAGCCAAACTTGGTAATACCCCCCAAAATCCAAATTTGATCGACATCCAATAAAAATTGAAATTTATATTGAAAAACGAACAATAGCTAAATCGTGATCAAAATCCGAAATTCTATAAAACATCTTAACTTAAAATATCAAATTTTCCTGAAAAAATCCGATATCTTTATATGGGAAAAAACTTGTTTTTTCTCGTAATTCCTATAATTATGTCTCTTAAGGTGGGTATTACAGTTTCGAGTTTAGTCTGCTAAAATCGTAATTTTTTCACTAAAGTGAAAACATAAATAGTTAAGAAAGGCCATAAATTATACATATTTTGTTGAGATTTCATTATAACTTGATGGGAATAGCTCAAAGCAAACTTTAACAAGAGGTTTGTATTCCATAAAATGCATATTAAAGAAAAAGTATCGTGAAAAAAAATTACGACTTTTAGCGGCTAAATTCGAACTTAATACCCACTTATAGAGCGACAAATAGCTACAATTCGCGAATCACCCTCAAAAAATCCAAATTTCCAACCGAAATTACAAAAATCTAAAATCGTAGTCCCCGCAAAATATCCAAAAATAAAAAACAACCCTATGATATAAAATCTACGTTTCTCTTCGATAGACTCGGTAAAAGTATCGTTGTCTTTTGTTTGCAAAATCATAACATAGATAAAAAAGTACAAATAATTTTTGAAATTTACAACAGACAGATTGACATTCACTAGATCGTCTTAGAGATTACAGAGAATATGCTCCCTGTGGGCAAATAATATTCTAATTTAATCTTACTAACTTCTCTCAGTGTAAACTTACTGCCAAAATATAGAAACTTTTTCTTTCAGTTTTAGATCTTTTTATTTGTTTTATAATATTTTCTTTTTCGTAGGTGTTTTTCTTTTAAATTATCTCAATTCAATCTATTCTCATAACATCCTACGAAACAAGAAAATATTATAAAACAAATAAAAGTATCTAAACTGAAGAAAAAGTTTTCTATATTTTGGCATAAGTTTACACTGAAGAGAGTTAGTAAATCAAATTAAGAATATTATTTGCCCATCAGAGCATATTCTTGTAATTCTAAGACGATCCTAGTGATGTCAATCTGTCTGTTGTCAAATTTTCAAAAATTATTTGTTACTTTTTTATACTATGTTATGATTTGCACCAAAAGACAACGATACGTTTTACCGAGTCTATCAGAGAAACGTAGATTTATATCATAGGGTTGTTTTTTATTTTGGATATTTTGGCGGGGACTACGATTTTAGATTTTTCGTAATTTTCGGTGGAAATTTTTTGGATTTTTTGAAGGGTGATCTCGCCGATTTAGCTATTTGATCGCTCTAAAGGTGGGTAATTAAGTTCGAATTTAGCCGCTAAATCGTAATTTTTCACGATTACTTTTCTTTAATAATGGCATTTTAATGGAATACAAACTTTTGTTAAAGTTTGCTTTGAGCTATTCCCCATCAAGTTATAATGAAATCTGCGCAACAAAGTATGATATTAACTTTATGGCCTTTCTTATTGATTTAGTTTTCCACTTTAGTGAAGAATTTTACGATTTTTAGCGACCTAAACTCGAACTTAATACCCACTTAGAGACATATTATAGGAATTACGAGAAAAACAACGTTTTTTTTCATATAAAGATATCGATTTTTTCAGGATTTGATATTTTAAGATTTTTATAGATTTCGGATTTTGATCACGATTTAGCTATCCTGTTCGTTTTTCATATTGAAATTTCAATTTTTATTGGCGATGTCGATCGAAATTTGGATTTTTGGGGGGCGTATTACCAATTTGCTCTTTTTTTGCTTTTTTAATGGCTGTTATGGGAACAAAAATATAACATAACAGTCCAAATTCTTGCAGAAGACAGCGATCAGATATCCACATCTCATCAGTTCTCTTTTATTGGAAAAAATCTGATAGATATTGACGGCAAAACACCCCCAATGAGCCTATCCTCATCAAATTAGGAACAGATTCGTTTTTTGTCTGCTGCACCTTATGTTGGAACATGAGCTGTATTGAAATATAGCTCGATCGTTATGATTGAGCCCTCATTTTAAACCTATTTCACTAGTTGCTTCTTTTGCCCTAGTACGGCCTAATTGTACTCCTTTTTCTAAGGTTTTAAAAGAAGTGTACCAAAAAGCGTTCACATTTGGTACGTTGTTTTTTCTATTTTCCCAAATTTGGAATCTGGAATTGTTTGAATAAGGAGTAAGTTTTCCTACATGGTTGCCCTGAAGAGTTAAGTTTGCGCCCACAATCTCTTTCAAGTCGCTCTTGTCTGCGGTTTCTTTGCCGATTTTGTTTGCTATTAATTCGAAAATTTTATCCATTATATTCACATAATATTATTTGATTAAAAGGAAAATTGATAAACAAATTAAGAATAATTTAAACATAAAACTTAACTTTCAAATCGAAAAATGTTGATTATTTAGAATATTCTTATCAAGTAAGTTCTCTAAAAAAGAAAAATATCAGATCTACGTATTCTAAAATTTAATTCTCGGTTAGGATTTTTTTAAATTTGTTTTTGTCCTCATAATCAAAGCATTCGATATTATAATATTATTTTAGATTCAGAATGAGATTCATTTCGTTACATCCTAATATATTACATATGCACATTACCCAAATACCTTGTGTGGAGAGAGTGTGATTGAAGTCGAAGTTTTATTCAAATGCTTGCTGGCTTATTGTGACTCTGAATACCTGAATGGCTGGCCGGCTCTAGGTGAAATGGTCAAGTGAAGTTGCTATTTCTGGATATAAGGCTGTGACGGCCTTCATTCAGCTTGAAGAATACATGTCACCAGTTAACAACCTGGGCAGCGGAATAAAAACGCGTTTCACATTTTTATTACGAAGAGTCCCCACCAAATTATGATGCACAATACTAAAGAACAACAAAGCAAATGACTATATATCCATAAATTAAACAGGCCATTTCGATAATGTTTTAGATATACAAAAAAAAAAAAAAAAAATAAAAAGAATAGCATACCATCATTATTAGTGGTGGCAATGATGACGGTTGATTTTTGGTGACGGTTATGGCCAATTAAAAATGTATTAAAAACAATTGTTCGAATCTCATACATATTGGATATGGTTCTATAGTGAAATTACTTTTATACAATAAAAAAGTTAAGAGAACTAGATAGAACATTCCGTTTAGAGGAATAAATAAAATACAAACTAATCTACATAAAAGAATGCCTCTCGAAAGCTATAAAAATCTTGTGATAGTTGATGAAAAGTTTTAGCACATTTGGATTTTCATGAAAGTGTTGAATTTTTAAGGAGAATACAAGGACAATTGTGAATGTATTACAAATTCAAAGGTCTTATCGAAGGAATTGGAGTGTTTTTATTTATTAATTGTGAAGTTTTGGGTGCAGTCTACAACTTTCACTACTGTGAGCCTAAGAGTTGCCTAACTCAACTTATAATAAGCCAATACATCCAGACCTACCGGAAAGACGGACACACAAAACACGAAGAAAACTAAGAAAAACACAGAGGACCAGACGGACATGTGTAGTCTGCTCACATCACAAATTTGGTGCAAAACGTTGATTGGTTAATCATCATTTATGATTAAACTCCTCCTGTATTGTGCTATACCATGGCTTCATTTATATGGAAGTGGCCTCTGAATGTGTAACAGAAACCAGTATCCAACGTTATTTAAACTTGCCACACGAACTCTTCTCAAGTGCATACACACAGCTTCTCAGTTGGGCCAAACGGGGCCAAGAGTATCATCACCGGTTTTTAAGTTATTATGGGCTCATCATGTCTGAAAGTCTACGATGTACCACTAAAGCACGCCACCACAACAGTAGCAATAGTTCGGGTGGAGTCAATCATCATCAACAACACCATACATATACCTCACAAAATTAGCGTATTGTCAATAAAGTGGAATCTTTAATCCATAAAATGAACCAATGATAAACATCATAAATTCCACAGCATCAGTCCAATGGCAAAGTCTCTCACAAAGACGAATAAAAAACTGAAAAGTCCTGCTGGTAAAAAGAAGTCCTCGGAATTGTATAAAATGTGAATTTGGAAAAATCTCAAAGTTCTGGCCACCCTCACTGATTCCCTCAATGTCCGTATGGATAATCTAGAAAAGTAATGATAACGATCGTGATGA
>PGFW01029137.1:31646-43309 GCA_003123925.1 Haematobia irritans | reverse complement strand
TCTTAAGTCTTTTTGTTTTTGCTGCAACATAGAGATTCATCACTCTCGACCTATCTCTTATTCTTTATTAAAAGAAATCAAAAAAATCATATTATAATATAAAAGCTCATGTGGAAGCGCGCCATTATAGTAATTAAGCTGTCGAAATACACTCAAAAAAATAGGTTTGATAAAAATTTTAGGTTAAAAAATTGTTTCAATTCTTGTATTTCTTCTGTCATTATTCCTTATATGAGAAAAAACCACCTATGTGTCTTAAGTCTTTCGTTGTTTTAAAAGGAACTCGACATAGAGACTTACTCTCTCACTATCCTCTTATTGCTTTGATTAAAGAAGCAGAATATAAAAAAAATAAATGACAAAAAACATATTATAAGAATTATAAAGGACTAAAAATTTTAAATAAAAAAATAACTGAGCGTTTCTGTAAATTTGAATGTCTATAAGTGGTCGATGTTAAGTACATTCTCTTCTTCTAAAGTCCAAATTCTCCCGTCATAGGAAGATTTATATGGCAGGTTTATTCTTACAATATTTTACAGATATAAGATATAAGATAAAATATATTTATATTTCGAAAGAGTAATTTTTTAATTTTAAGGCTATTCAATGTCTCTCTTGCCAAGGTGATGAAACATTTTCATCTTCTTCATTAATACATTTCAAAAATGTTTCCATCTTTCTATCATATTTGGATGAAAAAAAGTTATTAACATTTTGTTAATAATATCTTTACACCGAATTAATACAAACTTCAAGAAGTGGATAAATTTTAGCTAAAATTAAAACAATTTTAGAAATAGTTATAAGAAATAGTTTCAATAATTTTCTGAAATGAATTAAATAATAACTAAGCTAGCTCAAAACAAAGTGACCCTCTAATTGTCTCTATAAATGTCAATTTAACTTTATTTCAGTTTTGAAATTACTAATGTTTTGTAGAAAGTTTTCTTTACTCTAGATAATTTTTTTTGCGTACGTTATGTTAATATGAACTAAAAACTGGAAAAATATTATATACAAAAATGGAAGCAGTAAAGATTACTACAATTCGACTGTTCACAAAATAGTTCATTATTGTCTTTAAAATTTGCAAATTTTACTACAAATGTCGCCGCATCTTGACTTTGTATGCGTAGTACTGAAGCTTCTTCCAATTTTATACAGCCAACATTTTATTTAAAAAGCAAAAAAAAATAATTATGTCAAAAAAATTCTTCTTCAATGTTGTCGGAAAATATTGTACTGTATTTTTTGTGAATATCGGCGTGATGTCACATTTGTAATATTGTTTAGTTAAAATTTTCTAAAAATTAATTAAAATTTTCTAAATTAACACAAAAATTTTTCTTCCTGGGGAGAATTCACTGTTGTTTTTCTTTCATGTAGCTTTAATTTTGTTGGATAATCCTTATTTTCACTTTCATGTCCCTTAAGAGTAAGCACAAATCTAACGGGAAGCCAGCCGTGGGGGCAATGGTTAGATGCTCCGCCTTGGCATGGCACAATGGTCCGTGGGTTCGATTCGGCTGCTTCGAATTGAACACCAAAAAAATTTTTTCGAGCTTTTGTGGATTAGCTGCCACCTGCAGTAATACTGGTGACATTTCTGAGGGTTTCAAAGCTCTTCTCTAAGTTCGGACTCGCTATAAAAAGGAGTCCGCTTGTCATTGAGCTTCAACATGGAATCGAGCATACACTGCAGATGGATAAGAGAGAAGCTTCACCAATCGTGCGTTATCACAATGAGTACTGAATAGTCTAAGTGAGCCTGATACATCGGGCTGGTCACCGTAACGACTAAATCTAGAATGAATTTCTATAGAAAATTGTAATTATTCTTTGCTTTAAAATTTCTGAATAAAGAGAAGTTTGGCTTTACCGACTTTACGGAGTGTGGACTGTTGCTTTATATAATGATCCAAATTTAATCCAGCTATTTAATTTGAAGATTTGTTTTAATCAAATTTCTTATTTTTTCTTAAGCGTGTATGATGCCCGCTGCACGCTAAATTGCATTATGAATTTATACTCTTCAAGATCCTACACAAAAGCATAAGTAAATATTGGATTAGACATTTGCTTGCTAATTTTTGTTTTGATAAAAATTTATGCTCACAAGTTCTTGAATGTAACTCCAAGTCAAAGCAGGAAAAATAACAACGATAATTCCAACGATTGTAGCACATACGAGCAGAGATACACCGCAGTTATCCAAGCCAATTTTATTTACAATGCAAGATACCCTACCTGTGATAGCTAGATGAGCTCTAAATATTTTTTAATCTCATTATACAGAATAATATTACACGGAAAAAGACTTTCATCGCAAATCTAAAAGCTGTTAAAAGAACTCACTCTTTTGTTCCGGAACAACTATAGATCCCGGTAGGTGGTGTGAGTAAGTTCATTACCATCTTTAATGTCGGGGACACATATTAATTGCATGTGTTTATGAAAAAGGAGAATGACGTTTTCAGTGAATGGTTTAAGCGTCAAATATTGCTATTAGATGACTACAATTTTAGTATATGCTTATGAACCTTGGGATCTTTTAGGAGGCTTTATTGAATTCTCTCAATAAACATATTGCCTACAACAGAAATAATTGTTCTCGCAAACATAGTCCAAATATCTCAGTTTCGATACAAAAAAAGAATGAAGTAACTCTTCTTAGCTAAAGTACTCTCTAAAGAAAATCGCTAGAATTGAAATACATACATATGTAATCATATGTATTATAAATCATTGCGGTATATCACGATACTTTACACAATTTCTAATGTTGCTTTGGCATAGTTTCGTACAGAAGAAAATCGCCCAAGTTTTTACACTTTAACGTCAGCTAAAAAAATGTGATCAATTAACATGAACTGCATATGTTACAAGGCAGATATGATGCATGTTTATATACCGATACACCTTCGGATGGGTGTCCTAATAAAGAAATATAATTTAAAGAGAGTGTATCTGTTGAATAATAACAAATTTGACATTACATACAGATAACTTATTCCAAAGATCATGAGGATATGGATATTGTTTGGTTGTGCCGGTTATGTTAAGCTCATTAAACTCTCTTTCTATTGTATGTCCACACGTGGGGTGGGATTTCTTTCTTAAAGTGGCCCCCGAACTATTCAATTATTTAGCTCAATAACAAGGAAGCTCCCGATTTGTTGTTTATTGAAAGCCACTTAGAGAAGCTCTGAAAAAACTAAGAAATTTTTACATGTATTTCTTTAGGGAGATAAAGACAGAAAAACCATATTGGGACGCCAAAAACAACTTGCCAGTTAGGATAAGTTTCGGAAAATACAAGCACTACTCAACATCTCAGAGAAAAGATATGATCACATCTCAAACACTATGCCTCTTCAACGACGAACAAATTGTTCAATGTTCTTCGTCTAAAAAAAATAAACATTTGCTCTGAAAGCATCATTCGTGAAAGAGTGCAAAAAGTAACGAAAAGTTAAATTTGAAAGCTTTTTGAAATCAATGGAATAGATATATGATCAAAGATTACTGTTATCATACGGTGAAACATCGGCAGCAGAAAGACTTCCCTCTTCCGTTACTTGTCGTTAGCACATTACACTGAGAAAATCATCGTGGTCTTCTTTAAAACAACATCATTGTTCGTGTTAAGAGAAATTAATATATGTAAAATAATCACTAACAACTGTAAAATAAAAGATAAAGAAACGCTTGTCCGCCAAAAAATGAAAATGGTTTAAGTTACATTTATTATAAAAGTTCTCATGAAGTTATCTTTTTGATTTGTAGCGAATTTCGGATATTCGTCGTGTTTATTTGAAAATGTCAAAAGAAACTTAAAAATATGTTAATGGCGCCCCTTTTGCTTTATTTTTATAATTTAAGATCTCGCAATATGTCACTGCTGTTATTCAATTAAATTATTTGCGTTTCGGTCTTTGCTCTTAATTTACCTCAATAAAAATTATGTGTTAATATGTAGTTCATATTTTATATTTTAAAATATTTTCATATATACAAAAATAAATGAAAAACAAAACATCAAAATTTTTAACATACCCTTGTCTGCTGATTGTATCCATCGTAGCGCACCCTATCGGTTACTAGTTTTTCTGATGCCAATGTGAATGCTACAGGGTATCCCAATTGGGTCCACTTCAATGACATTCTAGATCAGATTTAAGAAACCAACGTAATTTAAATTCAATACAGAACAAGAGGGATTATCACATTAGATGAGATTTTTAATTACTATATTTTTTAAAAAAAATTTAAGTTCTTTATCTGAATGCCAACCTGTATTTAGGAAATCATTACTGTGGAATTGGGTTGTACTAAGCAGCCCTCGCTATGTCAGATTATGGGCAAAAAGATAGCGTCGCAGACGAAGGACGGATGGACTGCCGAGTACTATGTTTTGACTCAGGGTTCCATTATTCACATACTGTTCAGCATTCGATATTGGAGAACCACTTCTGCATATAACCAAACACGATCGGTGTAATTATTTTGATTAAGAGGTCTCCTATTTTGCTAGAACACAGGCAGTGATTCTCACCAAAAAATATAGTCCGCTCTATTTTTCTAGATATTATTATTATTTGTGATCAGTAGGACGTAAAACACTCATTAGACAGGAGCATAACACTTCATAACACGTATGTTTCCTCCAAATTCAATTCATCTTAATACAAAACGAAAATGTTGTCATACGAAATGCGATTTAAGTTAATATTGATCATAAGAACCTGCGAAATCGAATAATACTCTATAAAGCTCCTAAGGGACCAGGAAATGACCCACATTACACAACAAGGACATAAACCCTAGAAGAAATTCTTTAAAATGAGAAAATCAATATAATATTATATATAGTGAATGTTTCAATATAGTCGACGTTATAGTCAATTGTTTTAAATTCCTGTCTTACTGAGGATAACTGAATTAAATATTTGGAGAGAAGGCATCAATCAATTTAATATAGACAGCAAACAAAGAAAGATTTATTACAATCACATGCTGCGAAACATTCTTCTCACTCTAAATGTAATAATCAACTTTGTGTATACTAAACTATCAAGCCACTACAATATGATTGGCATGAACTTTATGACCTTCTAAGCCGTAACAAAATTATAAATGTATATCTTCAAGGTACTCCATAAGCAAAACGGGTATTTTCGTCCTCTTATCAAAAAAAAAAAAAAACCAATCAAATAGACTGAACTCCAATTTCCATGAATTCGAAAGTAATTTTCGTCCATTAGTGGTTCAATGAGCTGTAAAATGTTCAAATCTCAAACTTAACTTTCCTGAGAAACTCGCTGTACAAAAAATGGTAGATCATTGGCTGTAAATGGCTGCCGCTCTTAAAACCGCATGCAGAGCTAAAGACATTTTTAGCCATTGCGTAAAAATTCAATCTGGCCATGTGATGCTGGTCTTGGTAGGGTTACTTCGCCATTTCTGAATCTCAGCGAAGGGTATGGCTTGGACAACAATCAAAATTAGCTCAGCAATCACGGTTGCCCGCGGCCCCAAGTAAAAGACGCAATTGATGTGATATAGCCCATTAATGGAGACATCGGTATATTGGGTCTAACCATGACACTGGAATTGGTAGGCGAGCATAAGATATTTGAAAGGCACCTCGCGTGCCATATCAGCATGAGATGGCGTTTTTTAGACTATTGCCCTTTTACATTTTTTGACTGGCGTATAGAGGTCCTTTCTGCCGTATACACGCATGACCATCATGAGCATGTTAAATGTGCAAGCCACTTCTCCCTGCGTGCTGGATATTACTGTGAACGAAGGGAGTCAGTACCAAAAACATCCGATGACACTTGAGTCAAACGAAGCAAATGCCAAGCTATGGGATGGTCCAATAGGTTCATTAGGATGGAAGACCTCTTTTGGCGTACCCTTAACTTCCATGGCATACTCTATTGTAAGTAAAGACATGCATTTGCCGGGTGCTTTGAGAGATGGCAGCTAAGCAAGGTTACTGGTGCTTGGTAATGGCTGTAGCTGGCCATTCATTTCCGCGCCAATTGCAGTTTTCTCATCGGCCGGCGTGTACTTTGTGATCACTGTCGTCGAAGCTGTATTGTCTTTCCGCCTTTCCTTTCGACTTTTCATATGGTTTGAGCCATTGGTGTGTACGGAATTAGTGGACTGGGGTATTGGATATATTGTGTGACATATTCTTCGAGACATATGGCCAGCTTATTTGAGGTTGTGTGAAATGGCTAGACATTGTTTGGACATGTGTGACATTTGGCGGTATGTGTTCGACATAGTGGGAACAGATGGGAGGCCGAGAGACTGGGAAGCGAATTTGTTTTTGTTATTGTTGATACCGATGGCTTGGGTAGGAATATTTGACGTTCTCCCCACCGTCACTGACTATATTGCTATCAGGGCGATCTGTATTTACTTTCAATAATTTGGCATGTAACTGCCACCGTTGTGTAGAGACGCGGGTATGGGTTTAGAACTTGTGAGCTTTCTTTTTTCTTTCTCACGTTCGAGGCCTTTGTCGATCTTCGTAAATTCTATTCGCCGTTTCTCGACGCTGCGTTTTTTCACGTTCTCCAGATCACTAGGCCGACTGGATAGCGGGACGCTTGGCCAGCTTCAGAACATCGATCACAAACAGAATGTGTGAGAAAATCCATCACGCGGTCCCGTGCGATACCGAATGTAGGACAGAGAACGTTCACGTTCATTTTTCATGCTCCGTTCGTTGTTAGCTCTTCTTCATCAGTACATCGTCCAGCTTAGGCGGCGCTCGGTGCGGGCCCCTCTAAGAATCATAGGCAATCTTAGAGATCAATCTGAGGCCAGTTTCCAAATTGTGGCCTTACTCCAATGTTATCGCGATCTTGACGTTGTAACTAAACGCAGGCACGATCTTTTCGTTTGACCGCGGTACTCGTCATTCTCCATCTAACTCTGCAATAGTGTACAGGAGGAACTCTTTGGGAACCTGGGTGGTGGATGCAGGTGGCAACATTTGGTGTCTAGTGTGGGGCGGTGGAGGGTGCCGGTATATTTGGTTGCAGGTGGTACATGGGAGGCAGCCAGGATGGAAGGCGTATTAAAGTTCTCGCCTCGCATACTGTTCAACGTGTGAGAGCGCACGGTAGTGTAATGTCCATGTGAGGCATTTCGATGTCAATTCATATTTGAGAAAAAAAATTTGGGGCGCGCCCCCCCACTAAGTTGGCTGCCTTGCAGCATCATCTTTCGGTGTAATCTTCTAAAAATTTTGCTGGGGAAGTTCTTTTGTTCTGAATTATGTTGCGTAACCTGTCCGGAAACGCAACTGAGTGACCAGCAATAACTTGTTCCGTCAAGTCGTTGGTCGGCATTTCAGGACGGCTCAAACTTCAAATTTACGAGACTGAGAGGAGGGGGACAAACGGCGCCGAATCTCAAAATCTTTTCCTTGTAGCTTTGTACGCATACTGTTTTTGTTGTGGTGAATGAACTGTTCCACATACGACATTTGCTGGCCTACTGTTTGCTGCTGTTGTTGTTGGGTTTTGTAAATCTGTTTTAGTATTTATTAGTGTACGGAACCATTATTGTGGTATTGGACTCACGCTAGACTAACTACCTAAAGAGGACTCTTGAGAAGTTATAAAAATGTACACATCAAATTCTTCAGCACTGGCCATTGCTGCATTCCGTAAAGTGAACCATTACTCCGCTGTGATAACTGAGGATGCGGTGTAATTCGCTTTTTCGTTGATTCTGACGCAGATTTTTGAAGGCAATAAAATAGTCCTCCTCAGTTCAAACTTGAGGACGCATCTTGGGGGTGGTGGCCGAACGCCATTTAGCCATGGCGTACAGTTTTTTGCTCGTCCATAATGATCTAAAAAGTGGCGTTGTCTTCTGAGGGAATCTTTTAGCTTATCGATGGGCGGTGGTGCATGCGGTGGCGGTGGTGGTGGAGGAATAAGATGAACCTCCGACTGGTCGACGAACGCTTTTGCGATTGCGTGGAAAAATGTCAAAGGAAATTAAAAATATTGTTAATCCTTTTGCTTTATTTTATAAATTTAAGATCCCAATATGTCTTGCTGTTATTAAATTAAATTATTTGCGTTTGGCTTTCTTTAATTGTACCCATAAAATTATGTGTTAAATTTATTCGTTTTTATTTAAAATGTTTTCATTATAAAAAATAAATGAAAACAAACAATCAAAACTTTTTACTTGTCTCGATTGTACCTCGTAGCCACCCTATCGTTACTAGTTCATTCTGATGCCAAATGTAATGCTAAGGGTATCCAATTGGGTCCCTTCAATGACATTCTATAGATTTAAGAAACCCAACGTAATTTAAATGTCAATACCGAACAAGAGGGATTATCTCAATAGAGAGATTTTATACTATATTTCTTAAAAAAAAATTAAGTTTTTATCTGATGCCACTTATTAAGAAATATTACTGTGGAAATTGGGTTGTAGTAAAAAAATGGGCCGCAGATCAAGATATAAAACTTAATAGTTTTTTTGTAAATAATAAATTGTAATAACAATGTGATGAATGACATCTCCTAACCGAGTTTAGGTTGATAGATCGTGTATGGCTCTTGTTTCGCGTATTAGGTAGAATTTATAATATCATACGTATGGGTTCGTTAAAATCGTAATAAGGCAATGATAGTGCATTTGAAACTTAACGCCGAGAGACCGTCAATTAAGAGATACTCACTCAATCCAATGTCCACTATGGACATCCAGAATAGAACTAGTAACCAATTGCTGGAAAAAGGGGTCTAATTGGCCGACCATAGGAAAAGATGTTGGCTAACAAGGTAATGAAGCGCAATATCAAGAGACATTAGTTAAGAAAATCTTCTAAACGGGTTTGAATAGTTTGCATTTTCAATTAAACTAAATTTATCAATGGAAAGGAATATGGGAGAAAGAGAGGAGAGTTTTATAATATCTAAAAAATTGATACAATTAACACATATATGCCCTTCAGTTTTATGGGTAATTGGAATGTTTCAAACGAAAAGCCAACTCAAATCATCTTAATTTGAATACTTACAGCGGCATTGACATATTGTGGATCCCAATGTCTAAAATTTATAAAATATAATGCAGAGAGAGGATTAAAAAATCTCAGGTTTTTAATTGTCCCTTTGACCAATATTTTTCGCATAAACACCCGAGCGGAAATCATCCAACTTCCGACAAATCCAAAAGATAACTTATGAGAATTTTAGGAATATGTTGATACCATTTTAGCCACTTTAATCTTTTTCATTTTGGGGACAAAGGCTCTTCCCATCTATCTTTTTCTTAACATGTGTATTAGGCTGATTTTATTTTTACATATTATCTTAATTCTCTTTTCATCAAGTCGGACATGATGTTTTTTAAGAAGCAACTATACATTTATTGAGTCACCAGTGTACACCTAGTGCTAACGACCATTAACGGGAAGAATCCCTAGTCTTTTGTGCCACGATTGTGTGTTATCCCAGTAGAACGTCTCAGCTAAATTCACAGGTTGTGTTATAAATTCATTTACCCATGAACTTAACTATTATAAATAAAGCATCTTCAAATTAATTCTGTTACTGCATTGATTTACTTGACTCTGTCACCGAATGATTCTGATTCTTTTTAAGATTTTCCAAAAGAAATATGCCAAATAAAGTTATATTTTTCCCTAGCATTGTTATTTTAGTACGAACGAACATTTGATACTCAAACTTATATTTCTCTTGAAAAACATAATTTTGAGCTGATCATATTCATTCTCTCATGGGAGAGCCTGTTGAGTGTGGTTGTTTCCTGAGAATTTGATATCGAAACTGGCATATCAAACGGCGTTTGGCTGTCCAAATGTATGTTTTCTTCAGTGGCTTTTCTCCTAAAAACAGAAATACATGATAAGTGGCGGATTGTGGACTGTATCTTTAGCGTTTAACGTTTGCAAATGAACTTTTCGCCTTAAGTGGTTGACATTGACAAAGTAAACCGGAGCTCTATAGCTTGTTCTAATAATAGACCTGCCATGAAGCAGAAAAAGTTTGAATTTTTTATCGAAATGTGGGGGAGAGGACACATTTTAAAGAAAGAATATCCCACCAACATAGGTGAGTACTCACAATAGACAAACTCAGAAGAGGTTAATTAAAAGTGAGACATAACATACAAAATGGCCCACAACAAGAAACGTATATCCTATATCACATCATTCTATTATATGGATATTCAGTTGAGGGATAGCAATTGAATTTTTGTATAAAGATAAAGTCTAGAGTTATCGCTCTTAATCATATCCCACAGACATTTTGGAAATAAATTTCTTTATCAGGTGTTAAGATGGGACTTGACACGAGAACAGGGTTAACCGTTCTATTTAACATGTCAAAGGGTATACTTTGGCCTTGGTGTAAGCATATGTCAAGTTTCACTTAGTGATGGTGGGGTATCCAATTGATTTCCTCTTAGCCTGGTTGTAATACTATGAACAAACACGCGCGCATTTTCTATCTGTTTAAGTAAAAACTAATGGCAGAGCCTCATCTCGTGTAGCACACAACTTTGTTGTAAACGGATAAGGCGTGATATATACGCATGTAAAGGTACATGTACAGCATTATAAAATGTATAGGACAGTTGAATCGACCGGTATCTATAGTGTACCCGGGTTATGTTTGGTTCAATTCTATTAGTCTTTATTGAGAGTATAGCAACTCACCTTTTACTTACAGAAACAAGCGAAAGAAAACTTCTAATTTCTTTTTGTATTGAGATACGTGGACATATTTTGGTACTGGTTGACAAACATTACTTGTTTTTGATGGGCATTATATTAGTATTTATGAGAATTTTCAATAAAGCCCGCCTAAAGATTCGCAGTGTTCTATGAAAGCTATATAATTGAAATCATTGGTTTAATCCAACTTAGCATAGGTTGAGTCGATTAAAGCATGTCTGAAAACTCTTCTCTTTTCATTATAATCAACCTGACAATTATTGTGTCTACGACATAAAATGCTTACTATGAACTCTCACACTGCCCTTGGCGCATCATATTCTTTTCCGAAAAAAAAAACTAATAATTTTATAGACAGCTAGATTTGGTATGTAATCTTTTCCTTTAGATATCTTTCGCACTGTATATTTGAGTTAATAAAAAACTATTTTTGAAGAGCCATCTAGCCTAATACACAAGTAGACGGTTTGTATCTTTGATTGTTCATATTAAAATTACAGACCTTGATAAATCTTGGTTGTGACTAACCTTGAGTCATAAATTGTCTACAATATAATATTTGAATACTGTTTGAGTATTTTTGATATCTCTGTCTATGAACTTCGTTACTATTTCAGCTTTCAAAACTGTTGAGGCATAATCATAACTATTTCTGCAGCAAATTGTCCTGGAACTATTTCCAATATAAGTTTTCATTTATCTATTTAGAATGTAACCTTCGTGATACCTTGAGTGTTTAACTAATATTCTAGTAAGTTGCATTTACGTGCATAATGGGGTATATATAAATCACTTAAAGAATAATAAGAATTGATTAAATACAAAATTTTTCTTCAATTATAAGGCTGGAATAAATACTTTGTGGAATCTCATATATTTTGAACTTCCGAAAACGTATCACGGAAAC